>CAKNWT010000182.1:0-31578 GCA_932066315.1 Andricus coriarius | reverse complement strand
AACAATAGTTTCGAAATTGCGATAGATTCGAGAAATAATCGAAAATGCTGTCATTTGCTTTATAATAATTGGATAGGATTATTATGCATTTTTTTCCTTACATATAAAAATAAGAAGGTTTCCAAATAAATTTCATCCCGAAGTTTCAAGGATGATGCAACATGCATATAAGCTAGAGCTATTAAATTCGTTTGTTTTTCATACCTGTACTTAATTATATTTATATAGATATTTATATTATATATATAAAATTACTTAATTTTAAACAATTTTTCGAATAATTCAACGATAAAGGCTTATGATATTTTTCTTCCATTTTGAACGTTGAACTGAAGGTGAATTTATTTTTTAATGTTAGACCAATTTTTCTTATCAAATCTGATATATTAAGTTCTAATTTTATTATGCGTTGAAAATTAAAAATTTTATAATTTCAGAAGCTTTGACTTTAAAAGATTGTATTAAGTTCTTAATTTCGAATTGTTAAATTTTAATCGCTTCGAAATAAACCTTATACGAATTTATAAGATTTAAATTTTTAATTATTCAATGTTCAGAGCTTTTAATCAGAAACAATACCATGTTTCGATTCAGAATTGTTTTGAAGTGTTATTTTGAAAATACCATTCGAAACTGTAATGGAAATATCTGAGGTAGATATCCAAATTTTATTTTGGATTCTATAAAGTATAATTAAAGCTTAATAATTTAAAAGTTCCTAAAAATCAAGATTAAATAAGGTATCTTTTGATAAACAAAGTTTTGCTAAAATTAGACGTAACTTTTGGGTTATTTTATTTGAGAAATTAAATTTTCGATTGAAACAGTAGACAAAAAGTGTGTTTTTTTGTTTGTTAGATATCTGCTTAATTATAACAAAAAAGAATCTCTTTGGCCTCTGAAAATTATTATAAAAAATTGTTGGGCTGAAAATTGCTAATTTTCAAATATCTGTAAAAATTAAAAATGTTTAATCGTGTTTATAAAAAGCATATTTTTCTAAGCCAAGCCACCGCCACAAATTAAAACGCAGTTTTAAAAATTGGACCTTTTGTATGGTTAAAGGAATATGAAATTCTTTTTTGAAGATTGTAGTTCAAAAAATATATATTTCAACTAACATTGACTTTTTTGTTTTAAATTATTTTTTTTGTGCGGTTGAAAATTCTATATTTTTTAAACTAAAAATTTAACTATTCAACCTATGGTTGACAATTTATCTTTTTTTAGTAGAAAATTCATTAATTTTGTTAGAAATTCGTTTTGTTTGTAGCAACTAATTTTTTTGGTTGAAAATTCATCTTTCTGGTTGGAAATACAATTATTTCAGATAAGGATTTATTCATTCGATTAGAAACCTGTTTTATGGTAGAAAATTAATTGTTTTAACTGAAAATTTAACGATTTAATTTTGGTTGATAATGTCTAATGTGCTAAAATATTTCATTCTTTGCAGGGTACAGTGCTTACATAAATTGCGGAAATAATTTATTATTGTTTTTGGCAAATTTTTCTCAGAATAGAGTTAGAAAGTCGCTGTTTTGTCAAACATTTTCCACTTTTTGTCGAATTTTCAATTCGAGTGAGGTATTACTTAATTAATATTAACAAAAATAACTGTTTAAAAAAAAATTCTCCAATTTTTGTCCAATTTTGAAATGGAGTGAGGTAAATAATTAATTAAAGTTGAAAAAATGAATTGCTCAAACAATTTATTATTATTGTTTAATCTTCTATAATAATGATACATAGTAGCCGTTTTTTCTGAAATTTTTAACTTTTTGTCATTGTTATTGTTGGACCATTTTGGGTTTATTTTTAGGTTTTTGTAGCCCTGGGCTGAAACCCTTACAGAATTTGTTCGTTAAAGTCAAAGGAGATTTCTTTTGCTTTTTTTTTGCTAATTTTATGCACAAAAAAATTTTTTCTGCTCTTCAAACTTCTGAGATAAGGGTGGCGGCGCTAGCACGACATCCACTCAGCGCCGCCACCTATGCAAACTGGCTAAAAATTATTATAATGAAATAAACGATTACGATAGACTTTTTGGCTTTTTTTTGCTCTCCGGAAACATATAATTAGTATTCCAAAAAACTACCCCTAAGTCATACATACCTACCCCTCGTGACCGAAAATGTTATAAAAGTGTCAAATCTACCTTCAACTACGTAAAGATGATTCAGAACTCTAAATCAATTATTGAACACTTGAAAATTTACCCTTTTTATAATTTCTCCCAAAAACTACCCTTCCACGTAAATTTATCTAGCGGAACTTACATATACTTATAAAACGCATAAAAAACAATATATATTCATAAAACACAGTTGGTGGTGAATTCTGCTCTTTCTTTGCTCTCCGATGATATATGATACGTGTCATAAAAAACTACTATCACGAGAGGTAGGTATGTACGACTTAGGGTTAGTTTTAAATCGTTTTTACTAGTTGTAATGAAGCTGGACTGCATGAAGCTCCTATAATTGAGGATACTCGAGCATGTCTCAATTGTAATATTGGCATGCGCAGAGAAATAGATGTGTTGCAACAAGATCCAGATTTATGGGTATTGTTTCATTAGCCTTCGAGACAAGCTGCAATTCTTGCAATAACTACAATCCGACAATCACTGAGGTTAAGATTTCGACCTGAAAACATTGGTTTTCAGTCAATAACAAGAGAAGACTACATAAGAGACCACGTAACCGATTTCTCGAATCATTTGTACAATACAACTCCGGAAGAACCAAAATCAATTGTTTACAGTGATTGTACTTATCTATATATTGGGAAAAGTTCATGTCTTAAAGGATTAAGACAATCATTTTGTGTACACAAAGGTCGTCACGTGGTGAAACCTTCCATGTTAGTTGCTCCAAATGGACGTATCCTTAATATTCAAGGGCCGTATTTTTCAAATGCTGCAAATAGTGTTGGGAGAATTCTCCTGAGTCAATTTCAATTAGATATTGATGGTATGCGTGAGTGGTTTAGACGAGGTGATATTTTCGTTCTCGATTGTGGTTACCGTGAAATCATTACAATCTTAGAAAGACTTGATATAATCCCAAAGATGCCATCTCTTTTACCACCAAATCGGAGTTAGTTATCTACTCAAGAAGCAAATCATTCTCGAATTGTTACTAAAACAAGATGGATAGTAGAAGCACGCAACGGTCACTTGAAAAGTATCTTCAAGTTCTTTGCAAACATCATAAATACAGCTCAGATTCCAAACTTAAATGACTTTCTACGCATAGCAGGAGCAATTATTAACAAATATTTTATTGAGATAACAATGCCGGATGCAGATGAGCATTTAGCTCAAGAGATGTTAGATCGATATGGAGACGTGAACGTAGTTCAAGCTAGAGTAGAAGCTGAAAATCTAGGACAAAGGCGTGGACGATGGGTTCGGTTGACCGTCAATAAGTTACCTTTATTTCCTGTATTGACATTGGAATTTTTACATGAATTAACTATAGGAACTTACCAAGTTCAGCTTTCTCCATCATACATTCAGGATAGCACTTTGAGAGCTCCTGATGAAGATGACAATGAAGAAGATCAAGTGTTTGAGATCGACCAAAGGACTGACGAACCAGGATTTATAAGATAAGGGATTTCATCTCGTTTCATAAATGCTACTCAGTACAATGTGTGCATTGCCTTTAATGAGGAGTATAATCAACTTGAAGATGGAAACGAACCTATTTTTGGTTATAATTGCACATGCAGGTCCGGGGCACCAACTCTTGGGACTTGTGCCCATGTAACTTCTATTCTTTGGTACCTAGGATACGTTCGATATGAAGAAAATGTATCTTATCCTTCACTTCAGATTCTACAATCAGTCCAAAACGTAGCTATGGATATAAATCGGATAGAAATAATAGATCCTCTGCAAGATTATTAAGAAACACCAAATCATAATGATTCTCAACGATAATTAAAATATTTAAAATAACAATAAAAACCAAAAAAAAAACATAAAAAGAGGAAAAAAAACACACCAAAAATAAATGAGTCAAAACCCCGCCAAGTCCATGTCGTTGACTCTGGGTAACGCTAAGAACGGGTTACATTGAAAATAATAAAATAAATCATACTACAGTAACAATGTAATCTTGAAACTATTGATCAAGTTTACAGTCAATATAATTCCAAGCTTATTTTATGTTTTTCAACTTTTATCTTATTTTTTATCGAAACATGACTCGGCAGTTATTTTCTTCACAAACCTTTTTAAACTTTTAGGATACTTGGAAAGATGAATCCATCTCCTCATAAAAATGAACATCTAAAAGTTTGATTGTATTTTTTAAGAATGAAAAGTGAAAAAATGGATTTGTTGAAAAAAATTTGACCTTCAAAAGACCTTCAGAATGCGGTTCAAGCTTACAGATAAGGTCATCAAAAGGTAACTCACTTACATTCTATTGAAAAAGTTGTTTTTTTAAAATAAAAAGTAAAAAATGAGTTACATTGAAAAAGAAATGAGTTGGCCATCACAAGGTACCTTACTTACATTCCTAGAACTCTTGTTCTGATCACTTAGTCTAAAATCACGATATTAAGTCAGTATAGCGCTCAGAAAGTTGAAAATCATATAATATAAAGATCGTCATTTTATAACCTTCAAGTGCCTGTATCTCGAAACCTAAGGACTTTTGGGACCTAGTGCACATAAGAACTTTTATTCGGGGCACCTTCAAGAATACATTCCAGCCAGATTTTCATCACCCTAGTGCACACCCACTCAAGGATCTAGTGTGCTCGACTTATGTTATCAGTAAAATTTAGATACGACGAAGTATAAAAGCGTATGCAAAACTAAATTCACGATACAATTACGTGCATAGTAAACTTTGAGAAAGCAAGATAAGAAAGATAAGGCTCTCGGCCTATATGTAGACGTTTTTTCAAGAGCTAATTCTTTCTTCAAGATACTAGCATCCGATTTGTGGACTTAACAATTAATTCATCATACCGCTGGATCTTCAAGAAAAACAAGCAATAAGTAAGAGTTTCAATGATCAACTAAAGATACAGTTTCAATTTTATTTTCTTCGTATGATTTCAGATTAGGCAGAATTTCGAAATGGACGAGGGACACTTGATAGCGACTATTCTTCTTAGTGTTATTTTAGGAGCGGGCAAGTGATATTTCAAAACATTTTTTAAAATAAATTTCATCGTTGATTTTTGAAGAACTGAAAAAATTTCATGTCATTTGAAACTTTTGATGTAATTTTCTGGAAATAGATACAAATTAGAGAGATGCTTACAGTTGGTTGAATAATTATAAACTATTTATTTTTTAAGAGTGTCCAAATAACAAAAGTAATAATTTAGATAATGGCTTTGTAGGAAAAAGCTCAAACATTTGTATTTGTTTCTTCCAGACGCATTCAGTTATAAAGAAGCCAAAAACTGGGGCAATAAATATTCAGAGTGTAAAGGGAAACATCAATCTCCCATTCACATTATCGATACTGGTTTTACAGTTCCTTATCCATACCTGAAACTTACAGACTTTGATAAATTACCAGAAAAATTAACCATAAAGAATACTGGTCACACTGGTAATAAACATCAAATTTTTGACGAATTAAATTCTGTTTCAATTCATGTTATATAATCTTTTACTTTTTCTATAATACAGTGCAAATAAAAGCTGATTGGTCCGGCAAACCTCCAAGGTTTACTGGTGGGCCCCTTGATGGGAATTACGTCTTTGAAAAAATGACTTTTCATTGGGCCCAAACAAGGGTAAATATTTCAAAATTTCTAAATAATTGCCTAATCTAGATTAGTGAAAATTATATTATTATATTACTGATATCTTACTACTATAATTTAAGAAAAAGTAACAAATAGAACATTTTAATGAAGAAACGCCATATTGGTACATTTTCAACTGTATTGACACAATGATAATGCAATATTGTCAAACTTGTAGAAAGTCTACATCATCTTCACCAACATAAAGTCGTATTCAAAAGCTATTTCCTCAAAAAAAAGCACAATAATTATTTACATACCTAAAGTCGGGACCTAATTTCGACGCATCAAAAAGTTTGAAATCTTCCGAATTCAAATTTTTTCAGATTTTTCCTAACGTCGCCGTCTTTCTAGGAACAGTCAAAAGGGGATTCTTGAAAAATAAGCCAAAAAACCCTTTTTTTTAAATGTTTTGCCATCTAACTATTGACAAAAATTTTTTATCATAAAAGTACCCATTTCGTTGAATTCGGAAGACCTTAAGCTTTCAGATGCTTTTCATTAGACAATTCAGATTTTTTGTGTGCAAGTTGCAATCAAAAGAAGTGAGAAGCCTTGCCATTTGACCCCAACTTTAGTCTATTTTACCTTACTTATTCTCGTGAAAAATAATCCCTCAGAATCCCAATCTTATATAAAAAACAATTGACAAGGGACTTAAGCAGTTGAAAAAAAAACTTGTTTCTTTTACTGTTCCAATCGTGAAATGATAAAATCTTGATCTTTTATTAGCCAAATATTCGAATTACAAATCAATTAATAAAATTCTCACTAATTTAAATTTTGTGAATAAGAAATTGAACCATTATTGAAGATCATAATAATGATAACAATTTATATTTTCAATGCACGAATAAAAAGTGGGCTGAGGAGGTGTCACTTGATGGAAAAAAGGACGATTACCTGTAAGTCAAAAATGCTCTTTTGATATTTTTATAGTCGCTGAAACTGATAAAACATTGGATATTAAATTTTATATGCATATTTTTTTTCAATAGGATCGATATAGATGTACACATGTTTTTTTATAAAAAAGATTTGAAATCATTTGAGAAAGCTCAAACACAAAAGGGCGGTCTTGCAGTATTTAAAATGGAGCTTCTGGTAAGAAGTGCAAATTAATTATTTAAACTATAATTTACTTCAATAAGTGGACTTTTTGACATTCATTTCGACTACCACTTTTACGGTTTTTTACGTTTTTTATTATTGTTGTGACGAGTAAGATTTAAAAACAGACTTCCGACTTGAATTACGAAAAAGTTGAAGTGCGAGTGGAAGTGAAAAACACATAATTTTTGAAATTCTCTTTCTTTTCCCTAACTAATTTTTTATTTTCCCTGACCATCATTATTTGAAGACCATAATTCCAATCATGCAATATTTTTGATGTAGAATATTTAGTGAACTAAAGGTAAGAAATTTAAATAAAAAATTTTTAATTCATAATTCTCAGGGCTGCAACAGCCAAATTTTCTTAGAAAAAGTGACCAAATATTATTAATTTCTAATCCAACAAGTGACGAAAAATCACTGCATTAGTAATGTGACTAATATTTTTTTGGGAATTTAAAACAATTTAAAAAAATTAGATTCATATGACTCCCAAAAAATTTAAGTTAAATGTAAAATAATTCGAATGGATTGAAATAAATAAAAAAATTCCATTGTTTCAAGTCAAATTGGATAATAATAATTAATTAAATTCAGTAAATTTGAATTTCAAACAAATTAATTTTTTTTGAGTGATTCAGGATAATTAAAAAAAAATCGTGGAAAATTCCAAATGATCTGCAACAACAATTTGAAAACCTCTTCAAATCTTTAAAATACTACAAAATCCCTCACTTGTTGTGAATAGAATCTTAGGAAATCCATTAGAGTTTTGTTAATCTTCCGAAAATGCCTGGAAATATGTTAAAGTGCCCTAAATTGGTCTAAATCCTTTGAAATCTCTGCAAGTTATTGGAATGAGTTGAAACTTCCATGGATTGTTTAAAAATATCCTAAAATAATTCAAATCTCTTTAAATCTTTTTAGATACCTTAAAATTTTTTGTAAGCTTTTGAAAATTCCTTGGAATTTTTATCAAGACCTTTAAATATTTCTAATCCGTTGAAATCTTCTAAAGCTTTCTAATGTCTTAAAAGTTCATTACAATTTTTTGTAATTCCCTGCAGTCTTTAAATTCCGTTGAAATCATTTTATGTTAATGAAAGCTGTTAAAATTTTTCTAAGATATTTAAAATCCTTTAAAATCTTTTGCAATTTCATGACATATTTTAAAGCTTTCAAAAGTGTTTTGGAATTTTAAAAAGTACTCTGGAATTTTACAAATACTTTGAAATCTTTTTAGAAATCTCTCAAACTCTTAAAATTGTTTTGGTGATACCTTGAAATATTTTAAATCCTACGAAATTCCCCAATTTTTGTGAATAATTTCCTTGAAATCCATTCCAATATTATAGAATCCCGTAAAAGGACATGAAATCTGATGATATTTTCTGAAATCTAAGGAAATTCATTACACATCCTTGAAATTTCAGAGTGGAAAGGACAATCCTAAAAATTTGTTTGCCAACCTGGAAATAAACTTACATAAGGTGCAATATCCAAATTCAACAGCAGAGATACCCCCGTTTCGCTTAGCAAGTTTGGTCAATGTTGGATCATTTTTAGTTTACGAAGGCTCTCTTGATTATCCACCTTGTTCGGAATCGGTAACTTGGTTCATCGGTAATGCTAATGATGCTCTTTCTAAAGGCCTGGTAAGAATCTATATTTCAATAAAAATATCTTACATCACTCTTAGGGTTGCACACGTCTGCACGTGGAGCTCAATGTTCCTGCAAACATTGATCTCTTCGTAAAAACGTTTTCAAACCTACTTGTGATGTAATTTACTGTTATTTACTACTATTATTGTGTACTCGTACTGTTTCTTTTAGGTTAACGGATTGAGGAAAATAAAGTTGGCCGAGGGAGACGTGTCAAATGTTAGAAGTGTCCAGCCGTTAAACAATCGTGTTATTAGACTGGTGTATAATGAAAATCAGCCCGACTTTATTTGAGCCTAACTGGTAACCGACTGCGCTCGTGAAAGGTTTTTTGCAGTTTTCCTCTACCTTGGCTAAAAGGCCAAGCGGATGCGAGCGCCTCTAATAAAAGTCCGGCTGCAGACGGTGTGGGGTAGATAGTATGGATATGGGGTTTTAATATGTAAATATCTAAAAATAATATAAATGTGAGTGATAAAATAAAATAAAGTCATTGGCTGCATCAATAATGAAGTTTTTTGAGTTATGTCAGATATATATCCCTGTTATAGCCAAAAATGTTCGTACATCTATTACGAAATCCCGTGAAATTTTATTCACATTTTTTTAACATCTTTCATACCTTTCAATACAGATTCCTACTTGAATCTTTCATATGCCTTGGGATCTTTTGAAATACCCTAAAACACGCTCCTTAGAATTACTTGAAAGTTTTTTTAAATTCCCTACAATCCTTTAAAATACCTTCAATTTATTGAAATCAATTGAAATTTCCGTGGAGTCCTTTTAAATATGTCAAAACCTTATGGGTCACGTAAAACCGTTTCAGATCTTCCAAACTTCTCTTTAAAAATTCAAATTCAAACTTCAAATTTACAAATCCCTGAATATCATTTAAATTCTCTGGAATCCCTCGAAATTTTCAACATATGTTTCAAATGCTTTTATATCTTTCAAAATACCCTGAAATATCTCAATTCTTTTAAAGTCTTTTCAAATTATTGAAATATATTTAAAATTGTTTGAACTCCTTCAAAATTTCCAAAAGTGTTTTAAATCCTTCGTGATTTTCCGAAATCCCTTGAGAGCTTTCAAAATCCCTTAATGTAACGAAAAGTTTAAATAACATTAAATAATTATTGATATTAATAATAATATGAAGCAGTCTTCAGTTGCGAATATTCAAAACTGAACTATTTAAAAAATCATTTAAAATTACATTACTTTAAAACATAAGTCTTAATAATGAAACGATTTGAAAATGTATTTTCCAAATTCAAGAAGTTTTAATTGTATCGCTTCGAAATTGTAAAAATTTGAATTGACAATATTTAAAATGTAAGATATCCTGATTTACGAAATTTACAAATCTTATGGTATCTTATATAGGAAAAGGGAGGATTGAAAATTTTAAAAAAATGCCTCACGGAATTTGTGGATGATCTCTAAGCAAATTCAAATGAAAATTTAAAACTGAATAAGAATGGTTAAAAAATCGCAAAAAATGTACTAGGGACCATTAGTAAAATTTCAAATTATGCAAAATTGAAAATAAATTCTAGGCCATGGTTTCAGAATAATTTAGTATTTGGATATATCATTCTAGAGTTGGAATAAAGGCACACGTGTTTCAATAATTGACCAAAAGTTTTTTTCATAGTCATTTGGATAAAGCTAGAAAAATGATGAATTATTTAGATAAAGCTGAAAAATGACATAATTTGGTCAAAGTACCTAATTCTTAAGTAATGTCAATAAAAAATTTAATGGTGATTCTGTGGTAAGTAAAATATATAAAGTGTGTAAATAATCATAATCGTTCCATTTCGACGCAATACAGTTTGTAAGCACGTTATGTGAGAAAAGGTGATGTAGGCTATTTACAAGTTTGACAATATTCCAATCTCATTGTTTCAATAAAGATAACAATTTTTCATAATTGCGTTCCATTATAAAACTTTTCTATTTGTCACGTCACCCAGTTTTATAAGCTTCTTTTCTTTCATGTATAAAGTTCTAAATAAATTAATACATATTCACAGAAGCAGTTTTCCACCATTGGTCGAAATACTGTTTTTCGTATGTGACGCATAAAAATCAAACAACTGTTGGAATAGGCTTTTCGATACTCAAAAAAATATATTTTCTCAAAAATTAAATACTGGAAAGTTTTTTAAAATTTACCATAAAGATAAGAATTTTGTGCACTATTTGAAAAGGCTGTGAATAGTCGTCCCGAAAAACTAGAGTAGTTGGTAAAGAGGATGAATATTGTTGTCCCGAAAATTTAGGCTGACTAGCCAAGCCAATGAAAAATATTGGGCTAGTCATCCCGAATTTCGGGTGATGAGACACTTCGATTTCAAAAATATATTACTTAATTGTTTTTGCGAAGTACCAAATCTTTATAACCTGATTATAATAATACTTAATAATAATAATATATAATGACATTTATAATAGAATTGATTTATCTTTTAGGTTTAATTTCTCGATTAAATCGTTACCGATTTCATCACTAACGACGATGTCCACCGCATCTACAAAATTAGCAAATAAATCGTTTAGGAAATGTTCGAAATGGGTATTATCAATAAGAATCTCTTTCATATCGACTTGTTTTCTAATCTCTTGAATTTCTGTTTATGATTCTTAAAAAATGAATTACAACCTTGTAAAAAAAGGAACAGGAGACTATTCGGTGAAAATTCTTGATTTTAGGTGTTTTAGGGAATTTTTCTAATTCAATTCAAGGGAATAAGATTCTAAACCAACAAAAGCATTAAACTATAATTTTAACGTGCATCGTCTGAACAATTTCAAGTCAAAAATACTGAACACGCAAAACTCAAAAATACGGGGTCTAAATCAAGAAAAATTACCTTTTTATAGTTTTGAAGCTCTGAATGTTGTAAAATAATGTTCACAAACTATAATACTATTAAGAGTATCAATGAATGCATCCTACAAATGCTTGTAATTGATGCAAGAAATCACATAAGATGATTTTTTTAAGTTCTCCTATCGAAAAAAGTTATTTAGTCCTCGCAAAATTCACTGGATGTCGTTTTCATAGAAGGTCAAATTCAATAATAAGTAAGCAAATAATATAAGTGGGCTTTATGTTAAAAATCGTTTTTCAAGATTTTCAGAAAACCCACCGTCATTTCGTTATTTAGCACCTTTTCAAAAAGGTTCCGGCGACTTTCGAGAGAAGACGATAATCGTCATCAGAATCTGGCAAGAAATCTCAAATTTCACAATTAGGTCAAAATTTATAAGGGTTTTTTAGAATTAAAGGGCTTAAAATTGTACAAGTATAAAAATTGAAATCTTAGGGACCTTGTTTTGTATTCTTTTATTTTCATTTTTAATTGGCATCATATCTCAAAATTTTCCGATTTTTAATTGAAGATTTTAATAATTAATTATTTGAAATCGAAAAATATTGAATTGGAAGGCTTCAAGAATTAATAATAATTCAAAATTAGGTTATAATTTAAAGTTCAGAATTGTCATGTTGAACGCTAAGTTTTCAATTTTTCCCTTCCATAAGTTTTAATTTTGCAATGAATATTGAAATGGTAGAATTTTGAAAAGCATAATCAAAAGCTTTAAAATTGTTAATTTTTAAACGATTTAAAATGACCTAAAGCAATATTAAATTTTAAAGATCCATTTAAAATTACTTAATTTTGAACATTTTTCGAATAATTCAATGGTGATGGCTTATAATACAATCTTTTCCATTTTGGACGATGAACTGAAGGTGAATTTATTTTTTAATGTTAGAAAAATTTGTCTTTTCAATTCTAATATTAAATTACGATTTTATTATTAATTACAAATTAAAAATTATAGCATTTCAGAAGCTTTGACATTATCGCTAATATGCTAAAATATTTAATTTTTAAGAGAAGAGAGTGTATAAACTTTATCGTTAAGTTGAAATTTTGAAAATGTAGTTCATAATTTCAATCGTGTTTATAAAAATCGTATTTTTCGTAGCGAAACCACCGCCACGAATTTATAAACATTTTCAAAAATTGAAACTTTTATATGGTTAACGAACTATGAGATTCTTTTTTGAAGATTGTAGTTAAAAAAATATATTTTAACTAACTTTTACATTTTTTTTAATTGTATTTTTTTTGTTGAAAATCATATATTTTTTAAACCAAAAATTTAACAGTTCAATTTATGGTTGACAACTTATCTTTTTGTTAGTTGAAAATTCATGTGTTTTTTTGGAAATTCGTTTTTTTTGGTAGCAATTAATCTTTTTGGTACCAAATTCATCTTTCTGGTTAAAAATGCAATTATTCCAGTTGAAGATTTATTCCTTCATTTGGTTGGAAACTTGTTTTATGGTCGAAAATTGATTTTTTCAAACTGAAAACTTAAATATTTCATTTTTGGTTTAAGGCTGATTTTTTTTAGTTCAAAATTTAACAATTTGGTTGAAAATTGCTTTTGTTAAGTTGTGAATTAATGTATTTTGTTGAAAAATCGTCCTTTTTGGTGGAAAATTAATCCTTTTGGTTGAAAATTTAACTAATTGGTTAAACATGTATCTATGTTGATAAAATAAGATTTTTTTTGAATTATTATTTAAATTCATGAACTTTAGAAACAAATTTAAGCAAGTGATAAATTATGTTTTTAGTATTATTTAATTATTTAATTAATGGGTGATCTTAATATATTTAAGAATATCTTCTAATATAATTGGCCAAAGCTTTATAAGTTAAACATATAAATTGAATCCCTAGAAACTACATGAAAAAAACTAGAATTGTCCGGGAACATTTTTCCATGATTTGATTAGACATCCTGTTGTAGAGCTTCTCAAATTTATTTTGAAAATTGGATTTTCACACAGATAAAAAAAATATGAAATATTCTTACAGAAGCTGAAACATTTCTGCTTAGAGAAGTATGATAAGATTTATTATTTCTTAGCACCCTAGGATTCAACTTTTTTTTAAAAATTCTTTTAGCACATTAAATCAAATTTATAAGTTTAAGAGGATGACATAAATTCACCGCATTTAAAACATCCTCAAATTGAAAATTAACGATCAAAGGAGGTATTAAAAAATTAATGCAAACGAACATTAATCATTCAAAATTGTAACGAAAGCAGCCGAGGTAGATATAAAAATTTTATTTTGGATTCCTGGTGGAAATTTTTAAATAATTCATCCAATCATGAATGCGGGTTTCCCGACAACAATAGTTTCGAAATTGCGATAGATTCGAGAAATAATCGAAAATGCTGCCATGTGCTTTATTATAATTGGATAGGATTATTATGTATTTTTTTTCTTACATATAAAAATAAGGATATTTCTAAAAAAATTTCATCCCGAAGTTTCAAGAATGATGCAACATGTGTATAAGCTAGAGCTATCAAATTCGTTTGTTTTTCATATTTGTACTAAATTGTGTTAAGAAATACGAATACGACGTATATTTGTTAAACAATGAGAAGCAATTTATATTTGTAAACAAGACGGATGCAGACATCAATAATCTCAATCGAAATATAGTTTTCAAATTAAAGTTTTAACTACAAAAATCTCTTAGATATTTTTTGAATTTCTATTTATTTATTCATATAAAACCAAACCCAAGAAGATCCAAAAATATACTTCACTTAAAACTAAAATGAATCATAGATGATTTTGAAAAACGTAGGAAGATATATTTATAAATGTTGTGATATTCAGTTACAATCCCGGAATATTCTGGTGGACCGTGTTTGAAAATTCCGGATCTTGGAACAACAAGGTTTCACGTTTCGAGTAAATGAAGTTTTATGCTATTATGTATGTATATTATTATGGGTGTGGTGAGATCATTTACTACAAATCCACCTAAAAAACACTACCCGAATCGGGTAGTGTCACGCTTACCCCTAGAGGCTCGCCGAAAAGGAAATAGCTTAATGGTATACATGTATGACCTATATAACTCCTTTTCGTAATTTAAGGGAAATTTACTGAAAATACGGAATTTCAGGAAAGATTTCGTAAAATTTTGAAAAAATTTAGTTTCAAATTTTGTAAATTCAAGATGAAGTTACGTACAACTATCAGAACATTCATGAAATTTTTAATTAGTTTTGCAATATAATAACTTCGTTAATTTCAGAGTATTTCTACTATAATACCATTAAGCCATTTCCCTTTCGGGGTAGGCATGACTCGCTCGGTTGGAAAGTAGTAGTGTTGGGATGGAGGTAGATTTTGTAGATTGATCTAAAGTTTTCGCGTCATTTATTAAAATAACCAAATATCCAATCGCGTTAATTTTACTGTTGTCCTTTTCTTGGCATGTCCCTGTCTCGCTACCGTGTAGCATAGTCGGTAGAAATATAGAATTATGTATTACCGTTTTAGCTTTTCTTGATATATTTTTACTTCTGAGAATGAAATCTGTTCTACCAATAACCTCCTGACCCTCATTTATGCTCCTATCTAACTCTACATCTATCTTCCCGTCACTAGTGAATAGGCTACGTAGATATATGTACTTATCAACTTGTTCTAATCTGTCATCATTTAGGACAATGTTGTACATTGTTTTCTCATATTTTCCTTCAAACACTATGATGTTTGCTTAATTTATATTAATGTTGAGGCCCATGTTCTTCATGCTTGTATTTAGTTTGCTCAACATTTTTTGCAGGTCTTCAATTAATTCTCCTATAACAACCTGGTCATCTGCGAAAGCTAATTCACGTACCCTCACTCTCTCGAGATCTACACCTTCTTCATCGAAGAGGGCCATTCTGAGACACTTGTCCATAAATATGATAAGTAGCCATCAGGACATAACGTAACCTTGTTTAACGCCTTGCATAATATCGAACCAGTCACTCAGTTTCCCATTAAGCCTTACACTCGCTTTGTTACCTTCATATATTGTTTCTATTGCTTGTCGGAGCCATCCATTGACTCTGTAGCACTTCAGCGCTAATACTTTCTACACCAGCAGCCTTACCATTTTTTAAGTTCTTAATTGTATCTCTAACTTCAGTGACACATACTTTCTCAATTGAGTATCCTGATGCATTATGTTCGATGTCGTAGTTCTGTTGCCCTATAGCTTCACTTCCTAATAATTCTTTGAAAGAGTATTGTGAAGCATATACTATCCCGTCTGTATCATTAAGCAATTCACCTTTGCTGTTTCTCGTGCTGACAAACTCTGTATTCTTACTTCCCTCCATCTTTTTATATATTAGTTTCTTGCTTCCTTCAAAGTCTTTTTGTATTTTCTTATCTTCTTCTGTTTCGATTTGATCTTTACCTATCTTGACTAGTCCTTTAACTTTCCTATTGTTATGTATGTAATCATTTTCAAGCCTATTTCTCTCCTCTTCGCTAAGACCTGTGGTGTTTAACGTTCTCTTGTACGCTTCTTTCTTTTCTTGTCGGGCTGCCTCAATTTAATCATTCCAACATGCATAACCAGACTTTCTTCCTACCATCACAACACCACACACTTCAGTCGCAGTTTTGAAAATGCTATCCCGTAGCATAGTTTATGCGTCCTCTATATCTTTATTGCTTATAAGTGCTTCTCAAGTTGCCCTATCTATGAGTTCGTTTAACTTATTCTGAAAATCTTTTCGCACTTCCTGTATCTGTAAATTTTTAATGTTGATTCGTGTTTGTTTCTTTTATTTGGTTTTGTTTCTTCTCCATCCCCATCCTAAATCAATTATATTGTGATTAGTTCCTTTACGGCAGGTGTGCATGTGGATCATTTTATGTATAATTTGTTCTTGAATCCCCAAAATTACCCAGCACCCTTTCTGTATCTGTACCCAGATGTCGGAAGCCTACCCATCCTTTCATATCTCCTAGCAGAATGATTCTTCTACCCTGATTGAAAATACTTATTGCATCATTTGAAAGGTATCATGACCAAGTTAAGTAGTTTGAGATAAACGACCGACTCCTTCAAAGACTAATGCGAGATTAATTTTTTAAAGGGACAAAGAATTGTCATGTGTTAGAAGTTCCTTTCAAATTTCGTCGCATTTCGACTTCAGGCGTTGGAAACAATTTTTTGTTCTTTGAATTTCCCTTTGAACTATTATAATGAATCAAAAATTCCCCTGGGTACTTAAAAATAATTCAGAATCATAAGGATTGAAAGAAGAAAAGCCTTGGAATTATTAAAAAAATTTTGAGATCTCATGAAGCACCATATATATTCATGCATATATATAATAATAATAAAAAAAGGTTAAAAAACCACCGCAGGGTGCCACTAGAAGCAACTGCCATCTAAAAATGACATCGGCTCCCAGTAGAAGCCCAAGGATGACCCAAGGATGACAGCTTTCTGCACCCATCTCGCAAGTGCCTTGGCATATTTTTCGCACGCGGGAATGGCTTTAAGGTTACGAACCAGCGATGGTTTCGTACCTCCGAAAGCACCAATCACAAGGACAATTACTTTAATCGAATATTTTGGGTACAATTGTTGCAACTCCCTTTTAAGCTTTTGATACCTCTCCTCCTTCTCCTTATCCTTGGCAGTGATGTTGCAGTCGGCCGAAGCCTAGAATTCGATCACGAACATGGTTCGTTTCTCAAATTCTTGAAGAAGAATGTCAGGCCTGGAATGATCAACGGAGACTGCTTTTCGAAAATCGTAGTTCCAGAAAATTTGGCACTTCTCGTTTTGGACAATTGACTTTATCTCCCTTCGAGCGCTCAGCAGGGCAGGGTCGCGGCCAACAACGTAAGAGCGACAAAGATGATAATAAAGCACTCTAAGGGACGCATTATGTTTGTAGATATACGTTGCTCAATTCTTCGGACTCTGGGTTGGACAAGTTGCATTTTTTCGGTAGGAGTATAGTGCGTCCTAAAACCAGTCACTCCAAAATGGTCGTTTCGACTTTAAATATGAGGTGAACATGAAGGCCAAATGATGGTGTGTAGAAGTAACCTTCTTCCACCAGAAGTTCTTGATACCATCCTACACCCATATTGTCACTTACAGGGTTTTTTTGAGATCCTGCAAAACATACTTATGACTGTGATATTTAAAAAGTAATATTTCACTCGTATTCTATAGCTAATTTAGAAGAGAAATGTTTAGTTTTAACGTGATTCAGCTAATATTGACTATTCGAATAAATTTCTAAGCGATGTGCATGAAAATTAAAAAAAAATTGATCACGCTAGTGCTCCCCCACTCAAGGATCTAGTGTGCTCTACCTATGTTATCCGTAAAATTTAGATACGAACTTTAAAAACGTGACCCATCTCTCCCTCTTCCGTAGTATTTTCCTTGCATCAGATAAGGCTCGTATCTTGTCAACAATGTGCTGCTTGATTGTCAGCAGCTTTAACTTGTTCAGTTTATGATTGAAGATTCTTAGTTCTTGAGCGAACTTTTGAACCCTTTTCGTGCACGGCCTACCAGATCTTGTGTAGTCAATCACACACTGAATACGGGACGCATTCTGTCTTGCCCATCCAATCTTCTTGTTCAGTTGATACAAGCGTCATTTGGTCTTTTGATTCATCTTCGGCTTTAGCCTTCGATTTGAATCAGCCAATGCTCTCGCAGCGCGATAAACTGAACAATTGATTATCCAGAGGATAATCTTTGGGGAAGCTTTGGGGTTGCGCACAGCATACATATCCATTTCTCAAGTGGCAGGCGTGTTGATTTCGGGAGGACTGATGCGGAACGAGCTGAAGCTCTGGGTGTTTCTGGCACCACAGAGTGTGCATACGCGCCATCAAGCCAATATATATAATTTTCTCCTGCTTCAAATATCAAGGGTCCAGTGTGCTCTACTTATGTTACCAGTAAAATTTAGATACGACGAACTTTAAAAACGTGTGCAAAACTAAGTTCACGATACAATCACGTGCATAGTAAGCTTTGGCAAAACAAGATAAGAAAGATAAGAATTTCGGCCTATATATTATCGTTTTTTTAAGATCGCATTTTTTCTTCAAGGTACTCTAGCCTCCAGTTTGTGGACTTAACAATTAATTCATCACACCGCTGAATCTTCAAGGAATTCAAGAAAGAAGTAAGAGTTTAAATGTAAAACAAAAAATACAGTATTAATATTGTTTTCTTTGTATGATTTCAGATTAGGCAGAATTTTAAAATGGACCAGGGCCACTCGATAGCGGCTATTGTTTTCAGTCTTATTTTTGGATCGGGTAAGTGATATTTTAAGACAAATCTTATCGTTTATTTTTAAAGAACTGAACAAATTTCATGTCATTTGTAACTTTTCGTGTAATATTCTGGAAATAGATCAACATTAGAGAGATGCTTATAGTTTGTTGAATTATTATAAAGTATTTATCTTCTAACAGTGTTTAATTAAAAAAAAGTAATAATGTAGATAATGGCTTTTCAGAACAAAGCTTAAACATTTTTATTTGTTTCTTCCAGACGCATTCAGTTATAAAGAGGCCAAAAACTGGGGCAAAAAATATCCAGAGTGTAAAGGGAAACATCAATCTCCCATTCAAATTATCGATACTGGTTTTTTAGTTCCTTATCCGACACTGAAACTTACAGACTTTGATAAATTACCAGAAAAATTAATCATAAAGAATACTGGTCACACTGGTAATAAACATTAATTATTTTATTGATTTAATTCTGATTCATTTCATTTAATACAATCTTTTACTTTTTCTATAATACAGTGGAAATAAAAGCTGATTGGTCCGGAAAACCTCCAAGGGTTACTGGTGGACCCCTTCATGGGAATTACGTCTTTGAAAAAACAACTTTTCATTGGGCCCAAAAAAGGGTAGATATTTCAAAATTTGCAAATAATTGCTCAATCTAAGTTAGTGAAAATTCGATTATTATATTACTGATATTTTACTACTCGTATTAAAAAAAAAGTGGCAAATAGAAGATTTCAATGAAGAAACGCGACATCGGTACATTTTCGACTGTATTGACACAATGATAATGCAATATTGTGAAATTTGTAAAAAGGTTACGTCATCTCCACACAGTAAAAAAAGGAGAATTTTTGTTCCAGATCATTTTGCTCCAATGATCATTTGACGCTCGAGATCATAATGATCTGTCTATACCGATCATTTTGATCTGCTTTTAGTGTCTTTTGTCAGACTGAACAAAATGGCCGCCAATTTTTGGCGGCGATGTCACAACGACATAAGCTAAAAGTTTTATCTAACCCCATGCAAGTGATAACTACACTTAAAAGGTGATATATTCCAATATCATATTTTGTTAATATTTTTACTTTTCAAGTACATTGCACGGTCAGAAACCATAAAAAGCTCGCATATGAGCTTCAGTACTCCAAGAACGGCGGCCATCTTGGTTTGATTTGATACATGATCCCGAATCAGATCATTGTGATCTCAGAAGTCGATCATTCATTGCGGCCGATCAAAATGCTCTTAATTTCGGTATCATTTTTGTTGCATATCAAAATGATGTTGATTTCGGTATCATTTTGAACAATTTTTTTTACCGTGCACCAACATAAAGTCGTATTCAAAAGCTATTTCCTCAAATGGGAAACAATATAACTCGCACAACAATTTTTTCTGAATTCTTACTGACTGTAGAAGTTGAAAAAAAAACTTGTTTTTTTCTATTCCAATCGGGAAATGATAAAACCTTACTCTTTTATTAAACCAATGTTCCATTTATTAAATCAATTCATCAAGTTTTCCCTAATTTAAATTTTGTTAATAATAAATGGAACCATTATTGAAGATCATAATAATAATAACAATTTTTATTTTAAATGCACGAATAAAAAGTGGGCTGAGGAGGTTCCTGTTGATCTTAAGTTCAAGGACGATTACCTGTAAGTCAGAAATGCTCTTTTGATATTTTCATAGTCGCTGAAACTGACAAGACATTAGATATTAAATTTCATATGCATATTTTTGTTCAATAGGATTGATCTGGATGTACACATGTTTTTTTATAAAACAGATTTGAAGTCATTTGAGAAAGCTGAAACACAAAAGGGCGGTCTTGCAGTATTTAAAATGGAGCTTCTGGTAAGAAGAATAAATTAATTATTCAAAATAATTTATTTCAATAAGTGGATATTTAGTATTTATGTGAAATACTATGCAGTGAGAAAATACGCGGGGCGATTATGCAACTTTTTCACATTCACTTCGACTACCACTTTTACGATTTTCACGTTTTTTTATCATTTTTGTGACGATTGAAATTCAAAAACAGACTAACGACGTGAATTAACAAAAAGTCGAAGTGCAAGTGAAAGTGAAAAACACTTAGTTTTTAAAATTTTCTTCCTTCTCCATAACTAATTTTTTATTCGTTCTGACCATCATTATTTAAAGACCATAATTCTAATCGCGCAATATTTTTAATGTCCGATATTTAGTAGATTGAAGGTAAGGAATTTAAATAAAAAAATGTATAGAAAAAATTCAAGTGATTGGAGAACAATTTAAAAATATAAAATAATATATTGAATTCAGTAAATTTGAATTTCAAACAATTGAAATTTTTTCTATTGATTCAGAATAAATTAAAAAAAAATTCGTGGTAAATTCCAAATGAACTGCAACAACAATTTGCAAACCTCCTCAAATCTTTGACATACTACAAAATCCCTCACTTCTTGTGAATAAAGTCTTTGAAACCCATTAACATGTTATAAAATCCCGTGCAATTCTATGAAATTTGATAAAATTTCTGAAATCCTGGAGAATTTGATGAAATCCTTCAAGAACTTTTAAAATCCCTTAAAACCATTGCAATTCTCGGATATCTTATAAAATCCCATAAATTTAAAATTTAAAATCGCATGAGCATTTTTTCAAATCCCGTAGCATCATTAAAATCTTTAGAAATCCATTAAAATTTTGTTATTTTTCCGAAAATGCCTTGAAATATGTGAAAGTGCCCTTAAGTCGTCTAAATCCTTTGAAATCCCTGCAAGTTATTCAAATGAGTTGAAACTTCCATGGATTTTTTAAAAATATCCTGAAATAATTCAAATATTTTCACATCTTTTCAAATACCTTAACATTTTTTGTAACGTTTTGAAAGTTTATGGGAATTTTTATTAATACGTTAAAATATTTTCAATCCGTTGAAATGCCCTAAAGATTTCTAATGTCGTAAAAGTTTTTTAAAATTTTGTGTAATTTCCTGTTCTCTTTAAATTCCATTGGAATCATTTTATGTTATTGAAACCTATTAAAAATATTCTAAGATATACGAAATACCCCAATTCTTGTGAATAATTTCCTTGAAAGTCATTAAAATATTATAGAATCCCGTGAAATCACATGAAATCTGATGATATTTTCTGAAATCTAAGGAAACTTATTGCACATCCTTGAAATTTCAGAGTGGCAAAGACAAGCCTAAACATTTGTTTGACAGCCTGGAGATAAACTTACATAAGGTGCAATATCCAAATTCAACAGCAGAGATACCCCCGTTTCGCTTAGCAAGTTTGTTCAATGTTGGAGAATTTCTAGTTTACGAAGGCTCTCTAGATCATCCACCTTGTTCGGAATCGGTAACTTGGTTCCTCGGTAATGCTAATGGCCCTATTCCCAAAGGCCTGGTAAGAAGATATATTTCTGGAAAATATATACGAAAATAGGTTTAATATTCTATTCGAAACCACCATGTTATGAGCCCATAGCGCCCTCTGAAAAGTGATATCAGATAGCCCTTTATCGCATGGTGTGAGCTGCTGACATATTATTAGTTCCAAACAGCGCCACACTGACAGATTAATAGTTCCACAAGTGGCCACTGAATAAAGAACAATGTATTCTCTAATCGTACTGTTGGGGAAAATAATGGTACCTTACCTCGGACTGAAGCACATTTGAAATTTCGCGCCATGCCAGTATGCCAATCGCAGCCCAAACAGATGACTGCCACGTCAGTCGTATGTTTTTACGACCAAATATATTACAAACGTCACGAGTCACTTTTCAGATGGCCCTACAGTCTCATAAAGTGCTGATTTCAAATAAAATATCTTACATCACTCGTAGGGTTACACACGTCTGCACGTGGAGCTCAATGTTCATGCAAACATTGATCTCTTCGTAAAAACGTTTTCAAACCTACTTGTGATGAAATTTACTGTTATTTACTACTACTATTTTGTACTCGTACTGTTTCTTTTAGGTTAACGGATTGAGGAAAATAAAGTTGGCCGAGGGAGACGTGTCAAATGTTAGAAGTGTCCAGCCGTTAAACAATCGTGACATTAGGCTGGTTTATAATGAAAATCAGCCCGAATTTTTTTGAGTCTAACTGGTAACCGACTGTGTTCGGGAAAGGTTTTTTGCAGTTTTCCTCTCCCTTGGCTAAAAGGCGAAGCGAATGCGAGCGCCTCTAATAAAAATCCGGCTGCAGACGGTGTGGGGTAGGTAGTATGGATATGGGTTTTTAATATGTAAATATCTAAAAATATTATAAATGTGAGTAATAACGAAAAATAAAGTCTTTGGTTGCATCAATAATTGAGTTTTTGAGTTATTTTAGATATATATATATCCCTGTTATAGCCAAAAATGTTTGAACATCTATTACGAAATCCTGCGAAATTTTATTCACAGTTTTTTAACATCTTGCATACACTGTAAAAAATTTCTTGGGGAATTTTCCCCAAAATTGTGTTGACGCTAATTTCCACACACTTTGTGGAATTTTCCCCAAAGTTTAGTAGGGAAAATTCCCCAAACATTCGTGTGGAATATTAACCAATAAGTGGTGAATTTTCCCCATGATTTGATGGGGAAAATTCCCTATACTATTGCGAAGTAATACCTAAAATTTCGGAAATTTCCCCAGCATTTATGTAGGGAAAATTCCCCAAAATTTATGGAATATTGCTTAAAACTTTTTGAATATTAACACTTATTATATAGAGAAATCTCCCTAAACTTTTCTGAAACATTACCCAAAAAGTGGTGAATTTTCCCCAAAATTTGATGGGAAATATCCTTATGTTATTCTGTAGTGATTTGAAATTTCGGGAATTTCCCGAAATTTATGTGGGCGAATTTCGCCAAAATTTGGACGATACTAATAAAAAAAGCAATGAAGGAGCCGCCTTGTTGATCATCATGTTGTTGATAACGGTTGCCTATGCGCCAGGTAAGTGTACTTTGATTCGCGTCGACTGCTTTCTTAAACACGCGACGCGTCATTTCTGTTTCGTGAGAGGAGACACGTGGCGCGCCCTGGCGAAGTTCTCATGAACTACCAGCTCAGAGCGGGAATCATTCAATTCCCCAAATTGTAGGGAATGTTTCCAAATTTTGGTATAAATTACCATCAGTTTCGGGAAATTTCCCCAAAAATTGTAGGTATCATCTAACTTCCTAAATTTTAGGGAATATTCCACAATTTTTTAATGAATTATCAGAACTTTTAGGGAAATTTCCACAAATCTTGGGGAAAATGATTTTCCCCAACGAAAATGTGGATTTTTCCCCACTAAAAAGTGGGGAAAATTCCCGAAATTTTTTATAGTGTATCTTTCAATACAGATTCCTACTTGAATCTGTTATATGCCTTGGAATCTTTTGAAATACCCTAAATACCCCTCCTTGGAATTCCTTGAAAGTTTTTTAAAATTCCCTAAAATCCTTTAAAATACCTTCAATTTATTGAAATCAATTAAAAGTTACGTGGAGTCCTTTTAAATATCTCAAAACCTTATAGGTCACGTAAAACCGTTTCAGATCTTCCAAACTTCTCAAAAATTCTTTGTAACCGCATGAACATTTTCAAATCCCTGAATATCATTTAAATTCTCGGGAATTAACTGAAATTTTTAAAATGTGTTTCAAATGCTTTTCAATCTTTCAAAAAACCCTGAAACATCTCAATTCTTTTAAAATTTTTCAAATTATTGAAATCTATTTAAAATTGTTTGAACTCCTTCAAACCTCCCAAAAGTGTTTTAAATCCTTCATGATTTTCCGAAATACCTTGAGAGTTGTTAGAATCCCTCAATGTAACGAACAGTTTAAATAACATTATTTAATTATTAATATTATTAATGGTATTCATGATAATAATAATATTGAGCAGTCTTCAGTTGCAAATAATCAAAACTAAACTATTAAAAATATCATTTCAAATAACATTCCTTCAAAATATAAGTCTTCATAATGAAATGATTTGCAAATGTATATTCCAAATTCAAGAATTTTTTATTGTATCACTTTGAAATTGTAAAACTTTGAATTGACAATATTTAAAATGTAAGATATCCTAATTTACAAAATTTACAAATCTTATGGTATCTTAAATAGGGAAAGGGAGGATTTAAAATTGTAAAAAAATGCCTCACGGAATTTGTGGATGATCCCTGAGCAAATTCAAATGAAAATTTAAAACGGACTAAGAATGGTTAAGAAGTCGCAGAAAATGTACAATGGACCATTAGTGAAATTTCAAATTGTGCAAAATTGAAAATATATTTTAGGTCATGGTTTCGGAATAATTTAGTATTTGGATATATCATCCTAGAGTTGAAATAAAGGCTCACAAATTTTAATAATTGACCAAAAGATTTTTCATACTCATTTGAATACAGCTAGAAAGATGATGAATTATTTAGATAAAGCTGAAAAATGACAAAATTTGGTTAAAGTAGCTAATTCTTAAGTAATCTTAATTAAAAGCTTAATGGTGATTCTGTGGTAATTAACATAGATAAAGTGTGTAAATAATTATGATCGTTATATTTCAGTGCAATACAGTTTTTGAGCACGTTATTTGAGAAAAGATGACGTAGGCTTTTTACAAGTTTCACAATATTCCAATCTCATTGTTTCAATAAAGATGACAATTTTAAATAATTGCGTTCTTTTATGACACGTTTCTATTTGTCACGTCTCCCAATTCATAAGCTACTTTTCGTTAATGTGTAAAGTTCTAAATAAATTAATATATATTCACAAAAGCAGTTTTCCACAATTGAATTCGTCGAAACACTGGTTTTCGTATGTGAAGCATAAAAATCAAACAACTGTTGGAATAGGTTTTTCGACACTATTAAAAAAATATATTTTCTCAAAAATTAAATAATAAAAAGTTTTTGCAAATTTACCATAATGATAAGAATTTTGTGCAGTATTTGAAAAGGCAAATAAATCGTATAGGAAATATTTGAAATGGGTGTCATCAATAAGAATCTCTTTCATAGCGACTTGTTTTCTAATGTTTTGAATTTCTGTTTTTGATTCTTAAAAAATGAATTAAAACTTTGTAAAAAGACAGGTAAAAATTAAGTCAAAATACTCGGTTTCAGGTGTTTTAGGGGATTTTTCTAATTTAAGGGTGGAGGGAGGGTATTAGTTAAACAAAGGAACGGACTGTGGTTCTTTTAATTTGAGAGAACAATATTCTACACTAATAAAATCATTAAACTATAATTTTAACCTACATCGTCTGAATGATTTCAAGTCAAAACTGTAATACTATTAAGAATATCAATGAATGCATCCTATAAATGCATGTAATTGATGCAAGAAATCACATAAGATGATTTTTTTATGTTCTCCTATCGAAAAAAGTTATTTAGTACTCCCAAAATTCGCTGGATGTCTTTCTTATAGAAGGCCGAATTCAATAAAAAAACAGCAAAGAATGTCAGGGACTTTTTTTAGAAAAGCGACTTATAAGATTTCCAGAAAACCCGCCGTTATGTTGTTATTTAGAACCTTTTCAAAAAGCTTGCGGCGGCTTTCAAAAGAAGATGATAAACGTGATCAGAATCTGAAAAGAAATCTCCAATATCTTGATCAGGTCAAAATTTATAAGGGTTTTTGAAAATTAGAAGGCTTAAAATTGAGCAAGTTCAAAAATTGAAATCATAGCGAACTAGTTTTGTATTCTTTTATTTTTATTCTTAATTGACATAATATCTTAAAATTTCCCGATTTTCATTTGACGAATTAAAAAAATTAATGATTTAAAATAAAAAAATATTGATTCGGAAGGCTTCAAGAATTAATAGTAATTCGAAATTAGATTGTAATTTGAAGTTCAGAATTTTCATGTTGAACGCTAAGTTTTCAATTTTTCCCTTTCATAAGTTTTTATTTTGCAATTAGGATCGAAATGGTAGAACTTTGACAAGCATGATTAAAAACTTGAAAATTTGGAATTTTTAAATTATTTAAATTGACGTAAAGTAATTTAAAGTTACAAAGAGCCATTTTAAATTAAGTAATTTTGAACATTTTTTCGAATCATTCAATGGTAAAGGCTTATAATACAATATTTTTCCATTTTTAACGGTGAACTTAAGGTGAATTTATTCATTCATTCAGTTGAAAATTTGTTTTATGCTAGAAAACTAATTTTTTAAACTGATAAACGATTTCATTTTGGGTTGAAAACTGACCCTTTTTAGTTGAAAATTTGACAATATGGTTGAAAATTGCTCTTTTTAAATCGAGAATTCATGTATTTTGTCGAAAAATCTTCTTTCTGGGTAGAAAACAAATTCATACTTTTGATTGAATATTGAACTAATTCGTTAAGAATTCATCTATCTTGTTAAAAATGCAATATTTTCACATTAAAAGTTAAGAATTTGAATTGCTTTAAGTTGAATTTAACATAGTACCCACATTATTTTTAACTGAATATGCACTGAATTTGAATTATAAGAAAATCAAATAAAAATATGTTTGAATTATTATTCAAATTGATGGACTTTAGAGACAAATTTAATAAATGGTTAAATATGTTTTTAGTATTATGTAATTATTTAATTGATTGATGTTGACAATATATTTAGAAATATCTTCTTATATAATTTGCCAAAGATTTATTAATTACCAATATAAATTGAATCCACACCACACACTTCAGTCGCAGTTTTAACAATGCTATCCTGTAACATAGTCCATGCGTCCTTTATATCTTTATTGCTTACAAGTGCTTCCCAAGTTGCCCTATCTATGAGTTCATTTAACTTATTCTGAAAATCTGTTCGCACTTCCGGTTTCTGTACATTTTCAATCTTGATTCGAGTTTGTTTCTTTTGTTTGGTTCTCTCTCTTCTCCATCCCCGTCCTAAGTCAATTATACTGTGGTTCTTTCTTTATGCCAGGTGTACATATGGATCATTTTATGTATAATTTGTTCGTGAATTCCCAAAATTACCTAGCACCCTTTCTGTATCTGTACCCTAACTTTGGACGTCGACCCATCCGTTCATATCTCCTAACAGAATGATTCTTCCACCCTGATCGAAAGTGCTCAGTGTATAATTTGAAGTGTCCCAAAATGGCGTCTTTGACTTACCTTGGATCACTATCAACTGGGACGTAGCACGCTATGATAAATAAGCTTCTGATTCCTACCTTTATTTTAACCCACAGCAATCTGGGCGATACATATCCTTGATCTTTGAGATGCTGTCTGGCTTTTTTATTCATAATCAAACCGACCCCTTGACTACCATGTGATTCACTATCTACTCCTGACCATATTTCAAAACAGCTTTCCAACACCACATTTTCTACGTTTCTACTTTCGCAACCCTTTTTCTTCGTGTCAGGTACACATAGAATATCTAGTTTCATTACTTGCATAGTTTCTCGTAGTTCTATTACCCTCAGATCATTTATTACTCTAGCATTGAAAACACCAAGTCTCCATTCATCGCCTGAAACTCGACCTTTACGTTTAACGTGTGTATGCATTTTGTCCATCAGTAATTAAGTACATTCCGAGGTCATGTTATTGTCTGTATTATTAATTGTTAAGATCGTTCACCCAATCACCTCCTTTATGGCGAAATTTGTTTTGCAAGTCGAAATCATCACCAAGTTAAGTAGTTTGAGATAAACGACCGAATCCTTCAAACACTGATGCTAGATTAATTTTTTAAAGGGACAAAGGATTGTCATGTGTTAGAAGTTCGTTTCAAATTTCGTGGCATTTTGACTTTAGTCGTTGGAAACAATGTTTTGTTCTTTGAATTTCCTTTCAAACTCTTATAATCAACCGAAAACTCCCCGGGGTGTCTTAAAATAATTCAGAATCATAAGAATTGAAAGAGGCGAAACCTCTGAATTATTTTAAAGCAACTACCATCTAAAAATGCCAGCGGCTCCTAGTAGAACCGCGGTAAATCATATATATAGCTACGTCTGACGACCGTGAGATGGGTGGCATGATGAAATAACTACGACAGGCCGCCGAAACCCTCGTGTGTCTTGAGAACACGAAGCAACCCAGGGATGACAGCTTTCTGCATCCATCTCGAAAGTGCCTTGGCATATTTTTGGCACGCAGGAATTGCTTTAAGTTTACGAACCAGTAATACTTTCGTACCTCCGTATATGGTTCGTTTTCTGAAGTCTTGGCGAACAATGTCAGGCCTCGAATGATCAACGGAGACTGCTTTTCGAAAATCGTAGTTCCAAGAAATGTGGTACTTCTGGTTGTGGATAATTGACTCTATCTCCCGTGGAGCGTTCGGGAGGGCAGGGTCGCGGCCAACGCCGTAAGAGCGACAAAGATAGTAAGAAAGCACTCTTAGGGCCGAATTATGTCTGTAGATATACGTTGTTCCTGCATGGATGGGACACCCTGATAGAATGTGGTCTAGGTACTCTGCGTGTGCATGCCACACTCTGCACCTATCACTGGGAACTTCTTGACATAAAATGCGGTCACCAAATCTGCCGAAGAAGATTTTTGCATCTGCTTCAGAGAGACTCTTTAACTGATGGTACATCCTAAATACGGCTTTGAGGAACGCCCAGGTATGTATAGGTCTCTCCAGTGTCAAGGTGTCTGATAACACTTATATCCACAAGCTCAGGGTCTTTGGGAACGCTAACCATCTTTCTTTTCTTCAGATAAATTTTGGCACATTTATCCAATCCAAAGCCCATCCCAATTTCTACTGTGTACTTCTTGACGATATCCATAGCAGTTTAAAGTTTCGTTTTACCAGAGGCATAGATCTTCTGATCATCCATATAAAATACATGAGTCAACTTATGCCTGGGAAGGTTAGAGTCGCCACAGAGGTAGCAAGAAGAATTTCGTAGTGCGATAGATACCGGCAAAAGTGTGATGCAAAAAAGCAAAGGGTTCATGGTCTCGCCCTGAAAGACGCCTCTCTGGAAGGTGACGTTGTTCGTCGTCGCACGATAATTCCCAGAACAGATATTAAATCTAGTTTTCCAAAGGTGCGTCAATCTCTATGCATCTCACTATATGTGGATGCACCTTCAAGCTTTCGAACAGACAGATGATGATTCTATGAGATGTTGAATTAAAAGCTTTCCGGTAGTCAATCCAGGCCATTGACAGAACGCGCTGTTGGGCTGCCGCGTCTTTACAGAGGCGCCTGTCAATTAGCAGGTTCTCTCGAAACCCTCTACACCTTTTTTCGAGCCACGTTTTTTGTACATCTTTCGTCACACAGGCTGAATTCTTCTGACAATCCTGTTTTTCAGGATAGCTGTAAAGATCTTATACAGTGTGTTCGAACAAGTTATTGGCCCGCAATTCTTTGGATTGGACAAGTTGCCTTTTTTCGGTAGGATTATAGTGCGTCCTAACACCAGCCACTGCAACGAGCCAAATGATGTTGTGTAGAAGTCAACTTCTTTCACCAGAAGTTCTTGATACCATCCTACACCCATATTGTCACTTATAGGGTTTTTTTGGGACCCTGCAAAATATACTTATCACATCTTTTTAAGATTTCAGAAGACTTAAGTAAGAAGATTTAAGAAATAATATTACTTGATTGAGCTAATTTTGACTATTCAAATAAATTTCTAAGCAATGTGCATGAAAATTAAAAAAAAAATTTGATCACGCTAGTGCTCCCCACTCACGGATCTAGTGTGCTCTTCCTATGTTATCAGTAAAATTTAGATACGACGAACTTTGAAAACGTGTGCAAAACTAAATTCACGATAAAATTACGTGCATAGTAAGCTTTGATAAAATAAGATAAGAAAGATAAGAATCTCGCCCTATATATAGTCGGTTTTTCAAGAGCGAATACTTTCTTCAAGATACTAGCATCCAATTTGTGGACTTTACAATTAATTCATCACACCGCTGAATCTTCAAGAAATTAAAGAAAGAAGTAAGAGTTCAAATGTAAAGCTAGAAATACAGTTTTAATATCATTTTCTTCGCATGATTTTGAATCAGCCAGAGCTTTAAAATGTACCAGGGACACTTGATAGCGACTATTCTTTTCAGTTTTATTTTAGGAGCGAGTAAGTTATATTCTAAAGCATTTTTTAAAACAAATTTCATCAGTTATTTTTGAAGAACTGAAAAAATTTGATGTCATTCGTAACTTTAAAAGTCATTTTCTAGAAATGGATACACGATAGAGAGATGATTACAGTTTGTTGAATAATCATAAAGTATTTATTTTTTAAGATGGTTCAGATAGTAAAAGTAATAATTAGATAATGGCTTCTTAGGAGAAAGCTCAAACATTTTTATTTGTTACTTCCAGACGCATTCAATTATAAAGAGGCCAACAACTGGGGCAAAAAATATCCACAGTGTAATGGGAAACACCAATCTCCCATACTTATGAATCAATATAGAAGGGGTTACCTAGTTCCTTACGACACACTGAAACTTAAAGACTTTAATAAATTACCAGAAAAATTAACCATACAGAATACTGGTCACACTGGTAAGAAACGAAAATTTTTTTAGGAATTTAATTCTGTTTTAATTCATGTTATATAACCTTTTACTTTTTCTATAATACAGTGGAAATAAAAGCTGATTGGTCCGGAAAACCTCCAAGGTTTACTGGTAAAACCCTTCATGGGAATTACGTCTTTGAAAAAATGACTTTTCATTGGTCTCAAAAAAGGGTGAATATTTCAAACATTTTTAATAATTGCTGAATCTAATTGACACAATGATAATTATCATGGTTTACAAAAAAAAAAAAGGTGATGACTATTTGACAAGACTACTT
>CAKNWT010000181.1:0-20424 GCA_932066315.1 Andricus coriarius | reverse complement strand
GTATATCATTAAGCTATTTCCCTTTCGGCGAGCCTCTAGGGGTAAGCGTGACACTACCCGATTCGGGTAGTGTGTTTTTTTAGGTGGATTTGTAGTAAATGGGCTCACCACACCCACAACCGCTAACAGCAATGCAGTAGCATCAGACGGTCACCCATCCAAGTACTAACCGCGCCCAACACTGCTTAACTTCAGTGATCTAACGGGAACTGGTGCTTCCAGCGTGGTATGGCCGTTGGCAGCGTGGTATGGCCGTATAATAATAAATAATACTTCCTTTTTTAAATACCTTTATTTTTTACGTTTTAATCAATTACGTACTAATGTTTGCTATTGCAGATTTTACTGTTGAAGATAATAATACTTGCTATTCTTAACCAGGCAAATTTCATCAATATAATAGAACTCTCTCGTAACCTATTTCAGTCAGTTCTCCATCAAAAAGTTTCTTCGTGTAAAAGAATTATTTTCATTTTTAGTGACCATCTGAAACAGAAAGATTTTCGAAATTGTTGAAAAACGTTTGAATTAGGGATACGTTTTCAAAGAAACTATTTATTACTATGCTGAATTATGACTCATAGTAAAAAAAATTTCTTTATTCAAATTAATTATTTTCTTTGAATGGATAGTCTTTCAACATAAGAAATTGATTATTTGTTTTCTGCTGTACGAAGAAAAATAATAATACATGAATGACATTGTCGTTTATGTGGACTTTCCGATTGTGCAGTATAAGAGAATAACTTTAAACAGCAAAGTCACTTATGTACCTTCATATCTTGGACGGCAATTTTATTAAATTACTTATACCTAATAGATTACTTTTAGTATATTTTTGAATCCCACCATTTAAAGACATTAAAAATGGACAAACAAATGTAAGTAAAAAAAAATATGGTGATTATGAAAAAATATTCACTAATATTTTCAGAAAGGCAAAGATGATTTTCTTTGCAAAACTCTAAAATACGTGTCGTTTCATTTTGTTTAAAAAAAACGTATTGGAGAGACCAAGAATTCTGTTATTTAGACTTGCACTACCTATATGACTTGAACTTCATTCAGTTTGTTGCTTTTCAATATGGCGTTAATGTTGTCATATGTAGCTGGCATGTTATTCCGTTTTTTTTAACTAATTTTTTCAACACATTTTACATTTGTACTACAAATATGTATGCATTTCGTATAAAGATTCGTATCAAAATACGTTCGGTTCGTTTCGAATTACTGTCATGGTTTTTTTAAGCCACCCCCGCTTAAATACAAGTCTTAATTATTTTTAAAAAATTACCCTTAACTGAAGAATTCAGAACTCCTAAATTTCAGCCGTAACCACGTCTCACGACCGTTAGATATATGTATATATATATATATATATATATATATATATATATACCTTTTTGCAATTCGGCGAGATGCATCATCTTTAAAAAGTAGCTCTGGGGATTTTAGGAATGTTAATTAATGGTATATAAATGTAATACTTACGACCATGTTGTTTACCACCACCACCACCACCACTACCACCACCTCCGTGCCCACCCCTACCACCAGCTCCAGGACCACCTCCATGTCCAATTCCCTCACTAGGACCAGACGCACGCTTCTTACCGCCGTCGGCTTGAATACCTGCAATAGTTTTTACAAACATGTCACGTGAGAAGAAGTGTGTAACACTACGATTAATGTACGACATTATATGCTAAATCAGCTTTTTATGAGACTGCAGGGCCATCTGAAAGTGAGCCTTGTGTGGCAGTCATCTGCTTGGGCTGTGATTGGTAATCTCGTATGGCGCGAAATTTCACAATTACAAATGTAGTCCGGACCGAGCTAGAGCATCATGTAATGTCATTATTTTTCCCAACAGTAGGGTTAGGTCCCAACTGCGCGTTAATAAGTGGCCATTTGTAGAACTAATAACGTGTCAGTGTAGCGCTTTTGGTGCTGATTACATGTCACCAGCTGTCTCTATTCGACAAAGGGCTACATAATGCTTAGTTCTCAAGGGTCGTTGCAGGCTCATAACATAGTGGTTTCGAATAAGATTTAGAATTATTTTTGAGAGAACAGAGGATTAGTTCATAATATAACAAGCCTCAAATGCACGCACGCGAATCCTGCGTTTACGTCCCTGGATTTTTATTTTCTCACATTAAGAATAAAAACAATATAATAATCTATTATTAAACAAATTTGGAAATATTAAGAGTTTCGCAGATGTTTTAAATAATAATTGACGTTCATAGTATTTAATATTAACTGGAAATTCAACATGACTAGACAGAATGTTTCAATGAAAAATGTGATTTACGTGAAGAAGAAATCACTGTCATTGTCTCCGATGAAAATTAAAGAATTTTAAATATTATAAATGTTGGAAGCGAAATCATTCTAAAACCATTAAAAATTGGATGTTTGGTGATTTGAGACTTTGAAAATTATTAATTTAAACTTAGAGCGTTAAAAATTAAAAAACTTCAGACTTGGTTTAAAAAGTGAAGCATTCCCAAAATCCGATTTTGATAAGTCGTTAAAAATGACTATTTTTCAACTTTTGCATTATGGTTTTCCTAATTCAACCATTTTGATCTATAGTGAAAATTTTTGACTTCAAAAGCAAAGGGAAGGAACAACTAAATTTTGAAGAAAATGTAGTAAGATGTCAAACCGAAATATATCTACTAAGAAAATGTAACATTGATATGAACGAAAAATTCGCGAATTGATTAACCGTAAATGAGTAAATATAATTCTGAAGTGCATTTCCTGGTCACTCAGAATAGTCGCTCTACTATACTACTTAAGATAAGCGTCGCATGGCTGTCAGATGGGTACCATGATGAAATTACGACGATAGGCTGGCGAAACCATCGTGTTTTTTGAGAACACGAACCGACCCAAGGACGACAGCTTTCTGTAACCATTTGCAAGTGCCTTGGTGTATTTTTTGCTCATGGGAATGGCTTTAAGGTTACGAAGCAGTGATAGTTTCTCAACTACGAGAGCACCAATCACAAGGACAATTTTTTGTTGTCCGAGTTGCAACTCCCTTTTAAGGTCCTAATACCTCTCCTTCTTTTCCTTCTCCTTGGCAGTGATGTTGTAGTCAGCCGGAGCCAAGAATTCGATCACGAATATGGTTCATTTCTCGAAGTCTTGGAGAGCAATGTCAGGCCTCGAGTGAGCAACGGAGACTGCTATCTGAAAATCGTAGTTCCTGAAAATTTGGCACTTCTCGTTTCAGACAATTTATTCTATCTCCCTTGTAGGGTTTGGCAGGGCAGGGTCGCTGCCAACATCGTAAGAGCGACGAAGATGGTAACAAAGAACTCTTAGGGCCGCATTATGCCCTTATGATCTGAGAAGAGCAAAAGTTTGCTAAGCCGCCTGCTCCCCGGCTTTTTAAAGGAACCCTCCTTTGCCAATCATCTCGTGATTCCTGACCATTTGCAGGAGAGGATATTTTTTATTTGTAACGATTTAAGCCGTACTTAGAACAATCCGGTTATGAAGACATTGGAGATTCAGAAGTCCGCGTCCGTCTCGACGGCGTGAGATGTATAATCGCGGAATATACGGATGTATATGTAAGCTTTTATGCACATGCATGATCTTATGTGTGGTGATATCAAGTGCCGTAAGCTTGTATCTGCTAATATGTTTAATGACACTTATATCCACAAGCTCAGGGTCCTTGGGAAGGCAAAGTATCTTTCCTTCATTCGGATGAATTTTCGCACATTCATCCAATCCAAAGTCCAAATTTTTATTTTTTTAAAGACATTTTACGATTGTACTACAAAGATTTATGAATTCTGTACAAAGATTAGTATCAAAATACGTTCCGTTCGTTTCGAAGTGTTGTTGTGCTTACGTTAAACCACACCCGCTTAAAGTAATCCGTTTAAAAGTAATCCTTCAAATTGTAAATGGCTTTCTTACCAATAGTTTGTTGTGGAACTAACCAAAATTGCCACAATGCAAATAAACAACCACTATTCTCTTAGAGAAACAACAGTGAGAAAAGTAAATGTTTAAAGCATAGAAAAAGTCAATAGCTGGAGTTGGCTGCCACAGCTATTTCAGAAATAATGTTGCAATGTTTTAGAAATATCTAAGATATATTGTATAATATCACAAAAATTTGCCCTATAATTATATTCCCCGCGATAGTTCGTTCAAAATATAATAATTTTGTTGGAAATGCAACTATATTGTTAAAAAGTCATCTTTCGTATCAAAGGCTCAAATACTTTGTGAAAAATTCACATTTTTAGTTGAAACTTCATCTCTATGGTCAAAAATGCAACTATTTTGACGAACATTCGTTTCCTCTTTGGTTGAAAATAAATTGTTTAAACTGACAATTAATGTATTCCATTCTTGATCAAAAATGTATCTTTTTTCGTTGAAGGTTAAACTTTTCGGTTGAACACTGTTTTGTAGAAAATTAATCTTTCTGGTTCAAAAATTTAACAGTTTGGTAGAAAATTTAACTATTTCATTGAAAATTGAACTTTTTGTTTGAAAAATCATATTTTTGCGTTAATAGTTGAAATTTTTTATAGATAATTTGTCTCTTTGTTTAAAGTTATTTTCTTATCAGACTCTTGATATAAAAATTCATGTATTTGGTGAAAAAGTCGTCTTCTTGAGCAGTAAATTATTCTTGTTTGTTCAAAGGTCAGCTTTCTGGTTGAGAATTCAACTATATTGTAAAAATAAACTTTGCTTGGTTGAAAATGATCTTTTTTCCACAAATTCATGTTTTCCGACGTCCACTGTTTTCTAGTAAGCATAAGTTAACTCATATGGTCTATATGGATGACCTCAACATCTATGCTTCTGATGCAAGCAAATTTCCGCTTGCTTAAATATCATCAATGAGTACACAGGAGACATTGGTATGGATTTTTGATTGGAAAAGTATGCTAAGATTAATTTGAAGATAGGAAGGATTACTGGCGTTCCCGATGGCCTTGAGATTATGGATATAAGTGTTATTAAAAACCTTGACACTGGAGAGATATATACACAACTGAACGTGCCTCAAAGCCTCACTGTGACCGAATTTAACGTCAAGAAGTTTTCACTGATACGTTAAGGGCATGTACCAGTCTGTCACGTGGCCTATTCTTTTAAACGAACTTACTCATAAACTAATAAGTCGAATGAATTTTCCATACCAGACAGACATAAAGGTAAGAAAGACGAAAGTGTGTCTGGTATAGAAAATCCATTCGACTTATTAGTTTGTGAGTAAGTTCGTGTAAAAGAATAGGTCAAGTGACAGTCTGGTACATGCCCTTAGGAGCGTAGCATGAACACACTTTTCTGGACGTCCCCTCGCTGCTAAGACCCAGTGAACGTCCATGTTCGAGACAGCGCTTGAGGACCAATGAGAAGCACGCATCAAAGATACGAAGGCACTTATTGGCCGGGATCGACAAGCAAGCCTTCTTCACTTCAACCGATCAACCGATCAAGCGACAGCCTCGACACGAATCTAGAAAGGTTCGTGAAGGAAGGTAGCGGAGAGGAACGCGGTACTTTTCACTTGTGTTCTCGGCCTGGCGACGCACTATAGGTCACATTGCATTTTTCTGGTTTAAAATATAATATAACGAGAAAGAATAGAGATAACTCAACAATGTTTTCTTAAAAATAAAGTACATGTTGCGTGGATTAAAGGAAAATATTTTAGAATGCCTACATCGCTTATTGTAGAGGTTGAAGTAAAGGGTGAAGTTGAGCATGCATACAAAAATCTATGAACTTTTGCTTTTCTTTTTGCTGAAAAACATTGTAAAGGGTTTTCGTGGGTTTTGAATATCATTTCGACAACCATCTCTGCAATATTCTCTACTGTGTGAACGGTTTCTCGTTTATAATAATAACTTTTTCCTTAATCTGCATTACATTTACTACAATTTGAAAAAATAATTGTATCGATATCATGATTTCCCTTTGAGATTCGGCAAAAAGAAAAGCAAAAGGTCATTGATTTTTTAAACGTGCACAACTTACCCCTTACTTCAACTCCTATCATGAGCAATGTAGGCATTCTGAAATATTTTCCTTTAATCCAGGCGACACGAGCTTTATTTATTTTTTTTTTAAATTTGTTGACTCACCTCTATTCTTTCTCGTTATATCAGATTTTAAACCAGAAAAATGCAATTTGAACTATATTGCGACGGTACGCCCGGAAGAGAGCTACGCCCGACTTAAAGCCCGATAACAGAGAGTAGAGACGGGTGCGGGCACACGAGTAGAGTACTACTGGGATGGCAAGCATGTTCGTCGCAGATAGATTGTCCCTTGCCGGCAGTTGAACTCTTTGTATCTTCATCGCAGAGAATCCTTTACACACGGTACGTCATGAATGCGGCTCTGTGGGACGCCCAGGTACGAATAGGTCTCTCCAGCGCCTAGGGTCGTATAGCACTTCTGTCGATAAACTCAAGATCTTTGGGGATGGCATTAAGTTTTCCTTTTTTCAAATACACCTTGGCGCATTTTTCTGACCCGAACTCCGTTCCAAGCTCTTGAATGTACTCTTTGACAATGTCTAGAGCTAGACGTAGTTTTTATTGATTTTTATGCTAGATTTTTAAGAACATCCATGTGAAATACGTATGTGGCAGACATTGTAAACAAAGGTAATACTTACTTCCATGTCCCCGACCACCAGCTCCTCCACCAGCTCCACCACCAGCCCCACCACCAGATCCACCACCAGTACCGCCACCAGCCCCACCACCAGCTCCACCACCATGTCCACCACCAGCCCCACCACCAGCTCCACCACCATGTCCACCACCATGTCCACCACCAGATTTACCACCACCACCCTTATCACCACCATTGCCTTTACCCTTATCACCACCCCTGCCACCACCCCAATGGCCACCCTTATCACCACCCCCACCACCGTGGTCATTTTTGTCGGCTTCAGTACCTGCAACAGTTTTTACAAACATGACGCGTGATAAGGAGTATGTTACACTACGATTAATGTACGACATTATATTCTAAATCAGTTTTTATGAGGCAGCAGAGCCATCTGAACGTGAGCCTTGTGTGACCCCTTACCGAAATGGTGTAGAACGTCCTATGAAATTTTTAGGAATGTTTTTTGATAATGACTGCCATACGACTGACGTGGCAGTCATCTGCTTTGCTGTGATTGGTAATTTCGTATAGCGCGAAATTTAACAATTTAAAATGTAGTCCGGTCCGACATAGAGTGTCATCTAGTGTAATTATTTTTCCCAACAGTACGGACAGAGAAAACATTGTGCGTTAATCAGTGGCTATTTGTGCAACTATTAACTTGACAGAGGATGCACTTCATAACATAACAAGCCCCAAGTACACGCGCGCGAATCCTGTCTTTACGACCCTGGATTTTTCTTTTCTTACATTAACAATAAAAACAATATAAAAATCCAATAGGAAACAAATTTTGAAATATTAAAAGTTTTGCAGATGTTTCAAATAATAATTGATCTTCATATTATTTAATATCAAGTGGAATTCAACATGACTGGATAGAATTTTTCAATGAAAAATGTGATTTACGTCAAGAAGAAATCACTGTCATTGTCGCCGATGAAAATTAAAGAATTTTAAATATTATAAATGCTTGAAGTGAAATTATTCTAAAACCGTTAAAAATTGGATGCTTTCTGGTTTAAAACTTTAAAAATTAATAATTTAAACTTGAACTGTTAAAAATTAAACAACTTCAGACATGGTTTAAAAAGTGAAGCATTCTCAAAATAAGATTTTAATAAGTCGTTAAAAATGATTATTTTTTAAACTGTGCATTATGGTTTTTCTAATTCAATCATTTTAATCTAAAGTGCAAATTTTTTACTTCAAAAGCAAAGGGAGGGAACACTAAATGTTGAAAAAAAAGTTATAAGATGTGAAACCGACATATATCTACTGATAAACTGTAACATTGAAATGAACGAAAAATTCGCGAATTGATTAATCGTAAATCAGTCAATATATTTTTGAACTGCATTTCCTGTTTACTCAGAATAGTCAGATGTTCAGATGTTAAACAACAACCGCAGGGTTCCACTGGGAGCCGTGACATGGGTGGCATGATGAAATTAGTACGACAGGCTTGGGAAAGCCTCGTATGTATTGAGAACACGAAGCGACCAAAGGATCACAGCTTTCTCTAACCATCTCGCAAGTGCGTTGGCGTATTTTTTGCTCACGGGAATGGCTTTAAGGTTACTAAGCAGTGATAGTTTCGCACCTTCGAGAGCACCGATCACCAGGACAATTTTTTGTTTGACCGAATGTTTTAGGCAAAGTCGTTGCAACTCCATTTTAAGGTTCTGATTCATCTCCTTCTTTTTCTTTTCCTTTGCAGTGATGTTGTAATCGCCCGGCGCCGAGAATTCGATCACGAAAATAGTTCGTTTCTCGAAGTCTTGGAGAGCAATGTCAGGCCTCGAGTGAGCAACGGAAACTGCTGTCCGAAAATCGTAGTTCCAGAAAATTTGGTACTTCTCGTTTAAGACAATTTATTCTATCTAACTTGTTGTTTTCGGCAGAGCAGGTTCGCGGCCCACATCGTAAGACCGACAATGATGGTGAAAAAGATCTCTTAGGGCCGCATGATGCATGTAGATATACGTTGTTTCCACATGGATACGACACCCAGATAGTATGTGTTGTAGGTACTCCGTGTGCATGACATGCTCTGCACCATTCGCGGACAACTTATTGACATAAAATGCGGTCAGGGTATACTAAGGTGGAAATGACACCGTCCTGGCATGCGAAAATGAAACATTCTGTACCTATATTAAGCTCTTATGATCTGAGAAGGAAAGCATCTAGATGGAGTAATGCAAATTTCCGCACATTTGTTGTTAAAATCCAGGCCTAGGGTCTCAGCGGCCTGCTCCGCGGCTTTTTAAATGAATGCTTCTTTGCCAATCATCTCGTGATTCCTGCCCATTTTTAGGAGAGGATATTTTCCATTTGCAACGACTTAAGCTGTACTTAAAACAATTCGGTTATGAAGACATTCGAGATTCAGAAGTCCGTGTCCGTCTTGACGGCGTGAGATGTAAAATCGCGGAATAAACGAATTGATACGTAAGCTTTTATGCACATGCAGGATCTTATGTGTGGTGACATCAAGGGCCGTAAGCTCGTTCTTTGTCCAGTGAACCATTTCAAACAAGTATAGAGTAGAACGGAGACGGCAAGCATGATAGTCGCAGATGCCCTGTCCTTGGGAACGCAAAGAATCTTTCCTTTCTTCAGATGAATTTTGGCACATTTATCCAATCCAAAGTCCAACCATATCTCTCCTGTGTACTTCTTGACGATATTTATAACAGTTTTCAGTCTTCTTTTACGATGGTTAGGGTCGCCATAGAGGTGTCCAGAAGAATTTTGTAGTGTAAGAGATAGGGGCAGAAGTGTGATGCAAAAAAAGCAAAGGGCTCATGGTATTGCCCTGAGAGACGCTCTCTGGAAGGTGACGTTGTTTTTTGTTACATGATAATTTCCAGATGGGATAGTAAATCTAGTATTCCAAAAGGGGCATCAATCACTATGCATCTCACTATGTGTGGATGCACCTTCAAGGTTTCCGACAGACAGATGGTAGGTTTGTGAGAGTTTGAATCCAAAGCTTTTCAGTAATCAATCCAGGCCATTGAAAGGACGCGATGATGGGCTGCAGCAACTTTACAGATGCACCTCTCAATTAGCGTGTTCTCTCGACATCCTGCTGCACCTTTTTTCGAGCCACGTTGTACGTACATCTCTCGCCACACGGGCTCAGTTCTTCGGACAATCCTGTTGTTTAAGATAACTGTAAATATCTTATACAGTGTGTTCAAACAAATTATTGGCCTGTAATTCCCTGGGCTGGACAAGTCGCCTTTTTTCGGTAGGATTATAGTGCGTCCTAATACCAGCCACTACGTAGTGGGCGTTGCCGACTTTAAATATGAAGTGAATATACGTGCCAAATGTTGGTCTGTAGAAGTAAAATAGTTTTTTGGATCTTGTATTCCTCTCTCCAAAAGGTATCTACCAACGTTGGGCTTGGGTGGATTTTTGATAGAAACAGGGTGATCACAGAAATGGCAAGATAGGTCACCGAGAAACAGTTGATTCTCCCTGATCCATCTATCTCTCTTCTGTATTCTCTTCCTTGCGTCAGATAACACCCGTATTTTGTCAACAATATGCTGCTTGATTGTCAGCAGCTTTGACTAGTTCAGTGCATGATTGAAGACCCTTAGTTTTTGAGCGAACTTTCGAAGTTTGTCCGTGAACGGCCTGCCTACCAGATGTTATGTAGTCAATCACGCACTGAATACGGGACGCATTCTGTCTTGCCCATCTAATCTTTTTGTTTAGTTGATACAATTTTCTTTTCGCCTTTTGATCCATCGTCGGTTTAAGCCTTCGATATGAATCAGCCAATGCGCTCGCAGCACCATAAACTGAACAATTGATGGTCCAGAGGTCGGACGCCTCCGAGATATCCTCACGAAGGGTGCCAGCTATTTCACCTGATCTGGGGGCTTAATAGGAACATGTATGTTAATGCTTTTCCTTATCCTGAAATCGCTGTCATCTCTCCGAAAGTGTCTGCTTTCTGCGGTTGGTCTTTATGTCGCTTCATCATCTTCGTTCGCAGCTTGTACGAGCAGAGTTTGGGGAAGCGCTCCTGTGCATAACCATTTTTAAGAGGTAGGCGTGTTGATTTCGCAAAGACTGATGCGAAACTTGCTGAAGCTCTGGGTGTTTCTTGTACCACAGAGTGTGCATACGCGTCATAAAGACTCCGCGAAAAGGGATAATGCTGGCATTGTAGCAGTTTACCAAGTCATCCGTGAGTTGATTCGTCCACACAATGTGGACGCTCCGCCGGTTTGTGGTCGTGTTTCCATTCAAATTATTGTTTGCAGCACCCCGAACTCCAGGGGGATCATCACTGTTTGCCGACCGATTGTCGGGTGCTCTGCGTGCTCGATCTCTTTCAAACGCATCTACAACTTTTTGTTGGTTTGATGGTGTTATTGTTGGTCCCACGAGCAGCCAGGGAAAGGGTTTGCCTATCCTTGTAGAGCCCCGCATGCAAGCATAAGACTTCATACTCTTAGAGGTCGCTCGGTATCCCAGAGTCACCGCTTGAGACACCTCACCCAGGTGCCATTCAGCTTTTGGCACGGTTGTAACGCCTTCGCTTAGCCGTTCTTCCTGCGGGACCATCACTGGAAATTTATCCGCGACTTTATGCGTTCGGTGGCTTTGTCATAGGCCCTTCGGTTCGATTCTAATGGAATCGAAACCGAAAAAGGTGTATAAATACACACACACACACACACACATATATATATATTGATATAAAATATGTTCAACAACAAATGCAACGATGGTGTCGACGTTTTCAAGAAAAATTACTAACAGCGATGTGTTTCGTATAGAAAAATATATATGAAAGCATTTTCTTATTACATGATTTTGAATTTTTTATTCGACATACCAAATATCCCCACAGACTGTTTTACTCAGATCCATATTTTGCAAATTAACTCGTCTTTTTTGAACTCGACATAATTAACGTGAAATTTAATATAATTTTCTCAAAAAGTTGCATATCATTGAAAACTGTTGTAATTTTTTAAGACGTGTCTTCCTTTTAAGAAGAAGAAAGTACCCTGCAGGTATTCTGGAGATTATTTAAATGGCGTTTTCGATATGGAAAATATAATAAAATATATAATTTAAATATATAATATAAATAATATGATAAAAAATATATTCATAGATCAATGAAGTCGATGTCAATACAAAAGTGTACAGCTGAGTGAAAACTTTCGGCGTACCGGCAGGAGGGTAGGAAGTTGCGTGTATGCCATTTAAACTAGCGTGTAATACACGTTGCGAACGGACTTTAGCAAACAGATACATTAAATTGTGCAATCGTGTCAATGGTTTAAGAATATAATTTTTAGTTGAAACAATTTGTGCAACTCACACATGATGATGCAGAAGATCAAGAAAATAGCAGCAATTTTCAAATTCATTTTGGAAGATCTTCCTTCCTTGAGCAGAATATAATTGAAAATTGAGATTTAGTGTTTTTCTAGAATGTGTGTGAACCTACGTTGTAAGCTGTAAGGCGAACACAGTTGTATGACTTAAGCCGAGAGAATTCTCTATATATATACCCTAAATCGAAATCATACCAGCCATGTAAACACATGGATATTTACGCCTTGAACACGAATCTGGCATTCTTTTTCAAAAACACATTAATTTTTAAAACCTCGAATTTTTCTTTCTGCAGTTAAAGTTTCTTTATATTGGTTAAAAAACGTTTCAATGTTTTCGAAGTTTCAAAGAAAAACTGGAAAGAAATACGTGCTCAGCATATAAAAATCGACAAAAACATTGTTTTATTATACTTTTGAATATTAAAATAACTTCAGCTACAGCGCAGACTGTAAAAATCTAAAAAAAAGCGGAATGTTTTTCACTTTCATCTGCATGACCTCTTCAATTAATCGCCTTAGCTTCATGCATAAAATACCGTCAACATAAAAGAAACAGGGTTCCGAGTATGTGCGAATAAATATTTATTTGAGGCAAAGTAATATGTACCCTTTTAATTGAAAGAATGATTTATTTTAACCAAAGATATTTTTATAGGAATAGGTTAACATTGTTTGATTCAAGAATACGACCTATTGGTCTGTAAAGAATATTTCTTTGATTAACAAAAAATTAATTGGAGTCAAAAATTTACATTTTAACCAAATTAATGAGTCACTTTTGAAATTATCTTTAACACTATCATCATGATATATATTAGTTTAAGCAATTTATATAGTTTATGATCTTGATGAACCTGAAATAGAAAAGTTCAATAAAAAATGCACCGTTGCATTTTTGTTCAAAAATACCAATTTCCGATGAAAATATTTAATATTATATATGTTTAATATGAAGATGCCTATTATTGTTCAATTTTTGTAAATTCAATTGTTATAAAATTATAAATCTTCCCTGAAGTCTATATCAATATTTCCGGGCAAAACATTTCGCTTAACCCAGAATTGTACATACATTTTTATCTTCTTTTAAGCCTGATGACCTTTTTCTAAAAATACCGATTTCCGGCTTAAACGCTAATGTAACATAAAATTGTTAAAAAGATGTGAACTTTCTTTAAAATAGGAATTTTTAAATTATAAATACCAATTTCTTACGAAAAACTTTAAAAAAATCCGAAACTAATGATCTTTGTTTGATAAAAAATAAATGGTAAAAAATGTTAAAAACAGAGATACGTAAATTGTTAAAATTAATTTTAATCTTACAAATTTATAATTTTTGTGGTTGAAAAGGGGAAGTATAATAACTCATTTCCATCGAACAGCACTGAGCTAAAACATGTACAATATGTACAATAATTTGTTAGATAATTTGAAAGTTTTAATAACCGAGAAATAATATTAAGAAATAATAATATTTCTCAATCCGCATGAAGATTTCTATGATTTTTCTGGTTAAAAGGGATTATTTTTAGAATTAGGTTTTGAGACTATAAATTTAGGATATAGACCAACTTCAAACTTTTAGATATGAAAGGAATATTAAATTAAAACAAATCACATTATAATTGAGTATAGAAATAAGTACTCAATTTATTTGAATTCATATGCATTTATCTTAATGAGAGAAAAGGTCCCGTGGCTTTCGGGTGTAAGTGCGAAGTTTTGAAAATGCGTTTGATTGGCTCAAACTATCATTTTGACATAACACATGTCTCTGGATGATAATGGTTCAGTTCGATTTAGAAAAGAGGGTCAAAATCCAGGTTTGGTAATTTTTTTTGGTTCTTACATTTTGTCAAGATTAACTTCTTACTTCTTTCAAGATGTTGCTTTAACGGTATGGTAGAGCTAAGTAATATTTTAAAAGTAATTACATGCTTTATTTTTTTTAATTAAATGCCTTAATGTAAGATATTCTTTTGATGTCTCTTAAAAAATTCGGGTTCTGGCGCTTACTTCCGCATGCCCCGAAACCTTTAAATAATCATATGATTGGAAGAAATCTTTATTTAGAATAGCCTTCTTTGTATTCTATATTAAAAGAAACATTTATTCCAGCCAAATTGGTAGCCTGAGCCAAAAGTCCGTGATCAAAGTTTCGCAAACAATTTAACACCTTCTTTAGAGCTTGCTTCAGTAAATAATTCTCAGTTTCTTATTATGAAAGATTTGAATATTGATCTAAATGATCATCAGCTATTAAAACATTCATGCATTAAAACAAATTGACTTGAATGTTGCGTGACGGCATTGCAAAAACTGGTTACATCATAGTATTGCTCTTTCTTATATTAGTCTATAAAAATGAGAAAAACCGATAGATTCGGTCTTTAAGCTCATTATGCTGAAAGTTTCTCTTTTAGTCCAACTTTCTTCTAGTCTATGTAAAATCGAAGGTTTTGGCAACCAGATATGAATTTAAAACTGCAATCTGCAATCTAATAGTGTTGTTTTTTTATTATCAGTCTGTTAGAATGACTTCGATGATAGATGACATTGAGAGTCTTGGCATGTGAATCTTCATTACAAATTTAATTTTAATTATTATTGGGATATTTCTTTGTTATCGAAGGTTGAAAAATAAAAAAATTTGATTTTATGTACCACAGTATGCTAAATATTTTCCTATTAGTCCGAATTTTCGAAGATTTTTTGCTACCAAAGATTGCAAAATTAGAAAAATGAGGAAATTTAATTTTTTCGACTATGATGATGGAATCCTTTCTTTTAGATTGATTGTCTGCGAAGATATCTCAAATTAAAATGTTTGACACTTGCATCCAGATTTCTAGAAAATTTAGTTTATAGTCACTATTGTTCTGTTTTAATTACTAGATAAAAATTCTATTTATACATTGCTAGCAATCCTAAGTAGTTATTTTCTAAGTCGCAGTTCACTAGGATTCCTTTATCGCTCAGAGAAACACTTCAGATATTTCAGAAAGAATTTTTGAAAATATTCAAAAAGTTAATAGAATGATATTTAATTTCTCTAGAAAATTAGATGCAAATTTTCATTGATTGTTTTATTTGTTTCAGGTAAGTTTCTGGCTCTATCTTTTTCATCTTATATTTAATCCGCTGCGTTATTCTGGTAAGAAGCATTTCATCAGCTTGGTGTTTTTTAAAGAAATGGCATCGTCAGTTCTCCACTACAAATTTTGCAAATTTTTACTTGCTTTTATGGTTTTAGACACATAATTCTCCTAAGATTCTTGATAAAATTCCAAAATATTTTTCAAGATTTCAGAGATCTCAGATCTACAAAAAATTTAATACATAGTTGATATTTCTACTCAAACAGATGAAAAAGACTTTATTAAAAGGAGTGATATTTAAAATTTCGACTGAAAAATATTTTGATTTTGAATTGCAAAGAGTTGAATACATTCAAAACAGACAAATATGTAATAAAATAGTTGAATCCTCAAACAAAACAGATTCAATTTAAACCGAAAAGTTGCATTTGCAACCGAGATAAAGCGCAAGATTGACCATGGGAAACGGTAGTTTAGGCAAGAGAAAATCAGAAATTGAATTTAAAAAGAAAAAAATGTGTCAAAAAAATTTGAAGTTTATTTAGTTGTTTCGCTAAGAAAATAAAATTTTATTTCTAACTGGCAGTGAAATAAATATTATATTTTGCATGTTATCAATGTACGCCAGTGATAATGAGTATTTTCCTAACGTATATCGTTAATAATTTGAATTTGTTTCGTGAGTCTAGAACAATCTCCCATAGATTAAGGTTTTTTGATACAATTTACGCATTCTGCTCATAAAAATTTTCTGCAAAGAAATTGGATAAGCCGTTTACGTGGCTGATCTTAAAAAGATATTTTGGGCATGCAAGGTTCATCTACTTATCGAAATACCTTCCAAAAAATGTAAAATGCCAAAAATCAAAAATGAAAAGACATCTGTATTACACATATTCATTTTTGAGGGATTTTGAATATTTTGTTCTCTAGCTATAGTTTCATAAATGATTATTTTAAGTACCTCGGAATTTATTGCTCATAAAGATACACTAGAATGAAAAATAAAGAAATTTACAGAATAAAGAGACTCTGTTTCGTATTTCCTATACAGATTATCTTTTTTTAGTTAATTTAAAAAATATTTCTACAAAATGTCACATGTGTTATCTTTTAAGGGCTTCCGATATACTTCATGACGTTTTTTTGATATAGAAATTTGATGTGCCAAAAGCATAAAAAATGTAAATGCAGCAAATTTTTTTATATGCGTCAGAGATGCGTATGATTAAAAAATATATATTTATGTAGCTGACCTCAAAGGGATATTTTAGACATCTAGGGATTATCTAATTGTTGCAAAACCTTTAGAAAAAATGTTAAGCCCATGGAATCAAACATGGAGAGAAGCTGGTTGTGGACTCGGATTGAAAGACAGAGAATCAGTAGAATTTATAGTATATACCATTTTTTATAGCGAATTATGGAAAATATCTGATTATTTATAAGGTGTTACTTGAAACTTATTGATGCAAACAGGGGTCGGAAACAGTTACGGAAAATCAATGTCTAGTCTTCATCTGCAGATTAGCTCTTCCAGAAATTTCTGAAGTCTGGGTAGGTTTGATTTGTCGATTCTGCAGGCATCTGATGAAAAGGTGATAATGAACTAAAGAAATAAATATTTATTCAAACAAAATATTTTATTCATCTGAAGGAATGCTTCATTGGTATAAATTCATGAATTCTTTGTATCAAACGAATTTATTTTCAACTTAATTAATATTCTTTTGGATTAAATAAATCTGCAGACTTGTTTCAAATGCGTCCTGATCAATTCAAGGAATCGAACTTATTGAATCACACAGATATACAAATATTTATTTTAATCAAGAAAATACACTGATTCATGCCTTTAGATCAACAAATTATATATGTCTGGTTCAAATAAAAATTATTTCTGCGGCAGGTTATTTTCTTGATCCTACAAAATAAGATTCAAGTCAAAGTATTTACTAAGTTTCAATCATTTTTGTCAGTATAGGGAAAAGAATATTAGATGCGTGCTCAGAGTGTAAAAATCTACAAAAAAGCATATTATTTACTTTCCTCTCCATAAACTCTTAAATTAGTAGCCCTAGCTAAAGGACTGCTTCCAAACTTTTACAAACAAGTTAACAATTTCTGTAGAGTTTTCCTCAGATAGTAATTCTCAGACTCTTGTTATGAGTAATTTTAATATTGATCTAAATAATGACACACGATCATCAGGTATTAAAACGTTTATGTATGCAAATAAATTAACATCGCTATGGCGTACCGACATTGCCACAACAGATCTTAATTAACAGATTTTTAGTTTCTCCTAATATCATAAAATTCACTGGGTTCAATTATGAGGCAGTTCTCGTGATCAGTCGGCTATTCGCTCTGATATTTTGACATTATAGTTTAAGGAGGCTTAAAACGTTCATTTAGGTCAGAATCGAGTCAACTTGCTAACACTTAGCGTGCATTTATATCTCACTATAATGATCCGGTTAATGGAAATGACCCCTATGCTGGAAACTTTTCTTTTGTTTTGATATTTTTAATGAGCATTTCAAATTAAATATGTTAGGATGTAAATGCGCCCTATAAAATATAAATTTGCTACACCATAGTATTGGTTGCTTGTTATCAATGTGTACAAAATAAGGAAAATTAGAAAATTTCATTTCTTAAACCACTATGCTGCAATATTTTCTTTTAGATCGAGTTTATTCGAAGACAGTTGATGTTAAAGGTTTTGGCTTATAGCTCATTTGAATAAAGTAAAACGGGGCTTGTCAATGTGTAGTGTTTTTATAATCAAAGGTTTGAAAATATAAGAAATAAGGAAATTTCGTTGGAAAGTTTACCTTTGTTCCGATATTTTTTAAGAATAATTCAAATTGAAGATTTTTCAAGAAATCAAAGGTTTAGGCTGCTAGACTGAAAATTTCGGGTTCGGAAATTCCGTGGATTCCTTGAATTCCGTGAATCCTTTTAATTTCGCAAATTTGGTGAATTCCGTAAATTTTGTGATTTATTTAAATTCCGTGAATTTATTTAATTCCGTGAATTTTGTGAACTCCGTGAAATCAAATCAGTTTTGGAATCGCCGAACCTTAATGCTTCGGTCCACTTGCCAAAACATTCAATTTCTTGAAGAATCGTAAATTTTATAATCTCAAGACGTTCAGCTTGGACTGTTTAAAAAAGAATATCGGAACAAAGGTAAAGTTTAACGAAATTTCCTTATTTCTTATATTTTCAATACCCTGGTAATAAAAACACAACACCTAGACAAGCCCCGTTTTATTTTATTAGAATCAGCTATATGCCAAAACCTTCAACTTCAGCACCAATACTATGGTGTAGCAAATTCATATTTCATAATGCACATTCACATCTCAAGACATGCAATTTAAACTAGCTTTCAAAAATATCGAAATAAATGAAAGTTTCCAGCATGGTGGTCATTTAGATTAACCGGAACATTTAAGTGAGATATTTTATCATGCTTTAATGTTAACTAGTTGACTCGATTCTGGCCTGAATGAACTTTTTAAGCCTTCTTAAACTATGATATCAAAATGACAGAGCACGCGGCAGACTGTTCACGAGAATTGCTTCATAATTGTACCCAGTGAATTTTATGATATTGGGAAAAACAAAAAATCTGTTAAATAGAGTCAGTTGTTGCAATGTCGCTACGCAACAGCGATATCCATTTATTTGCATACATACATTTTTTAATAGCTGATGATCGTGTGTCATTATTTAGATCAATATTAAAATTATCCACAACAAGAACGTGAGAATTACTTCATGAGGAAAACTCTACTAACCCGAAAGTAAATAGCATGCTTTTTTTGTAGATTTTTACACTATGAGCACGAATCTGATATTCTTTTCCCTGTACAGGATGCATTTGAGTCAATTCTGTAGATTTATTAATCCGAATAATATTAATTAATGTAAAAAGAAATTTGTTTGATACAAAGAGTTCATGAATTTATACCAGTGAAACATTCCTTCAGATGAATAAAATGTTTTCTTTAAATAAATATTTCTTCAGTTAATTATCATCTTTTCATCGAATGGTTTATTCGTTTTTTTCGAGAAAGTGAAAGCTGCTCGAGAATTCTCCTGTTCTTCTAATTTTAGACGGTCAGCAGAGCTACACTCAGAATCTTGAAATTATAACTATGGCAGAAGAAAATCACGTCGAAGTTGTATTTGTGATTCCTTCTTTTGGATTTTTTTTCTACTGACATTCATCCGTTGGACAAAGCTGTTTTTTTTAAATTTTTTATCGTATAAGACAGGAAAATCTCAAAAGTTCTATGACAAGGAAATCTGACTTTGTTAAAAAAAGCTTAAGATCCGTGAGTCAATATCCGGTACCTGGACCTTCATAAATAGAACAAATGAAATCGTAATCGACAATGCTACCTGTGACCCAAGTATGGTTAGAAGAAGCTCTATCTTTTGAATATAAAGATCAAACTTTTGTAGTGCAAAACCCAAATTACGACTTTTTCTGTTGTAGAAATTTTGATTATGATTCGCAAGGAAAAGTGATAATTTACAAAAAAAGGGACATGGATATTCAAACTCATCATTGATTTTTCGTATTTTGTTGGGAAAGTAGATGAATTCCTTAAATCTTGAGAGAGAATTCCCTTTCAAAAGACACCTGTTTGCACCAATAACTTTCAAGTAACACCTTATAAATAATAAGGGATGTTCAATATTCCGCTACAAAAAATGGTTTATCTTTAGAAAATAAAAAATGTATATTCAGAAAATCTTTTTAATCTAGCTAGCTTTATAAATTATTTCAAATTCCTTTGGAGCTTGAACACTATAAATTCTACTGTTTGTCTGTTTTTCAATCCGAGTACTTTGTGAGTAACAGTTCTGAGATATGCAATAGTCTTTTAAAGCAAGTTACAAAAAATAATTTTCGAAAACTGCAAATCACTGAAATATAGAAAAGTGTCTTCTTGGTACTGAAAATACCTCAGTTGTTAAACAGTCATGAGTTCTAGGGCATTCAAAATAATAATTTTTGAATTTACAGCTATGAAGGAACATATTTATAAGCCCATAAAAATGACTATGTCTACAACACGTTTCTCTCCATTTTTGATTCCTTGGGCTTGACATTTTTTCTAAAGGTTTTTCAACAAGTAGATAATCCCTAGATGTCCAAAATATCTCTTTGACGTCAGCTATATAAATATTTATTTTTACATTCTCATCTAGAGAAAGTATTAGATTTGTGTAAAATT
>CAKNWT010000179.1:0-19199 GCA_932066315.1 Andricus coriarius | reverse complement strand
TTAAGGAAAAATTGGATAAAATTTCATGTTAGTTAAGTGAAGTTTGCAAATGTTAAGTGAAGCAAACTTTAAATTATGCAATGTTAATGATTCCCTTAAAATCGGTTATAGAATGACCAGCGAAATCTTTGGTATAAAGCCAACATTAGGATTGAGCAGGACAACAGGCTATTAAAGAACCGATAAATTGAGCAAATTCTCTAATTTTTCATTGCGATGTTTTTTTTTTAATTTTCTTCACCTGATTGAGGACAGCAAGTAAAGCAGTCCCTACTTATTAATTTGATTGATGGCTTATGGTCCTCAAGTTTGAAGTGTTCCGTGAAAATAAGTTTATTCAGTTCTTTAAGATTCAAAATGAATCTGTTACTACCGTCTGGTTTAGAAACTATGAAAATGCTAGAAAGAAATTCACCCGTGACAGGCTTGCATTCGCGTTTCTCTGTAAGATGAGAAATGTGAAAAAACATTTCGTGCCTTTCTGCAGTAGACCAAACAGTACATTTAACCAAATATTTGATGAGGAGTTGACAGAAAAGGGATTTTGTATCCCCTAACCCAAGACCAGATTTTTTGGGTCTGATGATATAGCTTTCTACCCCTTAACAAAGTGCCTTAATCTTCCAGTAACATCACTTACTGAGCCTAATCCTTCCTCCTGAAATCCTTCCTGCGTGATGAGCTCGGTTGAGATGGTTTCGGCTGAAACCGTTGATTCCTCTGGTATGATTGGCGAGGAGTCAATTTGCTTCTTATGCCTGCCCCACACCGTCGAACTTCTCACTTGTTCATGAGGCAGGCTCCTCAAGATTTTTGAATTGTTTTTATGTGCAGCCTTCTTAGGATTGAACGCAGTCGACGTTCGTTCTACGGCTTGGGCTGATTTCACATTTTCAACAATGTCTTTTCGAAATAATAATTCATCCGAAATGGTTGAACTCTCGTTAAAGAGCAAGAATTAGGCTTCTCCTAATTTCAGTGTTTTTGCGTTAAAGATCAATAAGAATCCGACAAGGATCGCTTAAGTATTCTAAGAGAGCAATGTCCTCCGCATTGTTCCGAGTAAAAATCGTATAAATGGCCTTACAGGTCGCGGCTATAGAAGCCATCAACTTTTCTTGGGCTTGGACAATTTTCTTATCTTTTTTAAAAGACGATTCTGGAAGTTTGCACAAATTAAAAATTGTATTTAATTTGGGAGGATCAAGGTTTATGCAGTTACTAGGAGGCGGGTATTTCTTTAACAAGGTAGAAAGTTCTTCCACCGGTAAACCTAACTTAAGGATTTCGTTTAAACGAACTGTAAAGTCATCGTTCATGGGTGGAGCTAAGACTTTATCTTCTGCGATACGTTTGCCCATTAGCTCAACAAAATTCGTAGGTAAAGCGTTGCCAATTGGAGCAGCAACATTTTTATTTCCAGGACCTTGTGTTTGGGGCGTTGCCGAATTCTTCTCTGCAGCATTCATATATTGATGAATGCCATTGTCGGGAGAGACGCAATTTCCTCCTGCTGCGTCGGTAAAAGACTACAAAATCAAAACAATGGAAAAACATGGACGTTGAGTAATGACATATAGATCATTACATGAGGTCTTATATGATATCGTCAAGATTAATAATTTTAAGGAATATGAGCCTCTATTAACAGTTATTTAATTTTACAAGCATGAGGTTAATCATTTCTCGATGGGTATGAGCCATTTAGATTTAAAGTATCATAAACAGCTATGAGCCTGATCATCATTGATGGGCTGTGGACCCTTTAGACATAAGGTCTAATATGAGGGCATGAGCCTGATAACCTTTGTTGGGTATGAACCCTTTAGAACGAAAAAGTCACATGCAGGTATGAGCCTGTGAAAATTACTTTGGATATGAGCCCCTTAGAAATGTTAGGTTATGTTTCCTTCCATGGAATATACGCCATCTTGAAGCGTTTGTGGATATGTGCGATCGAAATAATTCAATTTTTTAATGTTAAAACATACTGGAATAGCGTTTTCGATACTTAGACTTTTCTTATGGTTTCCTATGACGACTGTCCTCTTTCTCTTATAGTTTTAAGATACGTTTCAAGATCTTCCTGTGCTGTCTTGGATCGGCAAGCTCATCCTCCGATGACGATATAGTTGATGACGAAGAACTGCGCCTTCTCTTTTACTTTTTCCCCTTTTGTCACTTTAAACTCACAAAATAACAAAGAATGAAGTGGATTTTCTGACACAATAAAAAGGAATGAGTAGACCTCGGTCGTATACTATAACGTTTTTGTAAGGGAATTAAATGCGATTGTGACTTGCAAAAAAAATCAAATAAAAAAATCAAATAAGCACTGAAATATTAGAGGATTTCTCACTCACTATAATATATCATCTAACTCAGCCATGGTGAGAAACGTAAGATTTGATAAACTTTATCAAAATAATTTGCAACAATGCATATTGAAATGTTTACTTTTAAGTTTAAATGAACAATCAAAAAAAAATTCGGTTTTATAATTTAATCAATTCGCGGTAAAGACAATAGTCATTTGCGTTTGCAACCCCGATCCGGAATAGGTTCTCTTGCCCTAAAGTTGTGAAGAAATGTCGTTGACATGTAGTATTATAAAATTCTTTGCGATTGAGCGACGGGTGCCTAATGGAGTATCATCGACTAATTCTGGGGTCAATTTAAAAACCGCGCCACTTTCCATGTTTATGCCAACCCGGTCTGCTTTGCGATTGAATATTCCATTGAGATATGAATTATGTTCTATTATTGCCACAACATCACCAGTAGACGTTGCTAAAACTTTTTGTTCGTTGGATGGCAGGGACCTAAAGTTATTACGTCCTATTCCGCGCATTGAAAGGCGTTTGTCGGCAGGAAAAGTATATCTTCGAATTTCGAATCGCCGGTGCGGATTAGTGATGGGTATAAGCCGCAGAAGTCCCTGGTCTGCAAGTGGAGATCCAAGTGTGAGTAAAAAACGTGAAAAAGGATGCCTGATAGGAGGAGACCTGGTCCTGACACGAAAAGTACCCTCTGCAGGAGGAGAAGACCTCACCGGAGAATGAGGTCTATCGAGAGAGGAAGATGTTCCAGAACGAGGAATACCAGGAATGGGGGCGCCATTAGGTAGACATTCAAACTGTGAACTTAACTCTGCAACAAAAAACGGAGGATTAGATTTTTCGTCAATGTTTGTCCAGAATAGGACTTTATAAAGTCCATGCAGCATCGATGTGATGCGCGCGCAGCTCCTGCCAACTGTTGGAATGTTTTGACATTCAAGTTTACTTGATACTGAAAATTGAGATAACCTCACTTTGACTGAATACAGTTAGCAACAGCTGCGCGCGCATCATGTGGATGCTGCTTCGACGCTACATCGACTTATACCTATTGTGGAGAGATCTTGAAGTAGAAACCCTGGAAACTTCTCACAGAGAAACCGTAAACTCTTTTATCTTAAAATTTGATAGAAACAGTCAAAAAAATATTTGTTTGAATCATAAAATTTTGCCTGAATCAAACAAATATTTCCATCAAGCAATCAAATATTAGTTTGATCCTATGTCAAAGAAATAATTAGATTGATTCAAACAAGTATATTTTCAGTGTAGAATTTTAAGAATATAAATGATATTTAATCAAAAATTCAAGAAAATAATTTTTTTTAGGTTTATTATAAATCTATTACAATCAATAATTTTTTTTATCAAATGAAAATACTAAAGTTAAATATTTCTGATTTTTTTGGAGATGCCGAATTTTTCCTACCCTCTAAAAAAGAGACATCTTCAAGCTCTGGATTTGTTCGAAATACTTGGATCAGTTTTTTCTCCAGTAAAAGAGTGTTTCAGACGGGAAGGGTACGTTTTTGCACGAAGGGAATGCACAGTAGGATAAGAGCGTCAGCTGTCAGCATATGCGTCAGTTTGTTTTCAGAGTTTAGTAGGGTGGCTCAAAAAAATTAATGTTTTTTTGATTTGCGAGCTCCCACCCCAAAATCCTTTCATTTGGTGAAAAAAACAACTGAATTTTCTTCAAATTTTCGGAACAAGTGGATACTGGATCCCACGGGGGTTAAACCACATCCAACCGTAAAAAATCCGTATTAAAAATTTCAGAAAAAATCGCAACTTTCTACCATTGTTCAAATTGGATATTGCGAAGCATGATAATAAATTGGTTAAAAAATTCATTTTGTTAACTTCAATTAATTACTCACCTCACTCTAAATGAAGTTTGGATGAAAAGTGGAACTTTAAAAAAAAAACTGCAATTTTCAAGCATTATTCTAAGAGAATATTATTAACAAAAATAATAAATTGCTTAAACAATTATGTTTGTCAACATTTATTAAGTATTACATCACTCTAATTGAAAATTGGACAAAAAGTGGAAAATTGATGAAAAAACCGCGACTTTCTAACTCTATTCTAAGAAAAAGTTGTTAAAAACAATAATCAATTGTTCAAGTGAGTTATTTAAATATTGAAGTATCAGTATTCAATAGTATTTCACGTTTCAGAAACAATTTACATTCAAAAAACTGCACAAACATCATAATTAGTGTCAAAAACTTGCAACACCCATTTTTTCACTTCTGGGTTTTTGTGGGGACCCTGTGAAAGATACTTATGGGGGTGATATGTAAAAAGTCAAATTTTATTCATATTCTGTGGCCAATTGTGAAGAGAAATGTCGAGTTTTAAATCGGTTCGGCTAATAATGAGGATTCTGAATAAAATTGAGAAAAACTATTTTTTTCTTATGGGAAGTACGTGTTAAACTTCATGGGGCCACCTCTAAATATCATTCTTTTTCAGAACAAATGTCCAGTAAGACGTTTTATCGTTTTAGGTTAAATGTGCGTTGAGAGGGTACCATATGTGCACCTCTAAATTTCAACGTGTACAGCTGGGAGTGTCCCATCTGTACATGTAGACGTCACAGTAAGATATTTTACCGTTTTAATTCCGTCGTGTCTTTTGGAAAGCTACCATCTGTGCACTTCCAAATTTCAACGTGCAGAGTTGGGAGTGTCCCATCTGTACATGTAGACGTGTCTAGCAAGACGTTTTATCGTTTTAAGTTAAATGTGTACGTTGGAAGGGTACCATATGTGCACGTGCAGGTTGGGCTGGTACAGAGTTTCTCTGTGGAAAGCTGCGCGGTATCCGATTGCGACCATACGGCGGAGATCGAAAAAATTTTCGCATTCACCTTAACTTAAAGTACTTATTTCGGAAAACTGAAATAAAGTCTGGAATATGGAAGCGATTGGGATAGAGACAGATTAAACTGCACAAATTCTGATTTGCGTATAGGTTAAAAAACGTACATAAAATTATACATATATTAAAATATTATATTCACCAATGAAATTGAGGATAACCGCGAATGATGATATGAAAGTCTGAACAATCTTCATCTTTTCTAATCACAGAAACTAGTAGTTAATGTATTAACGAAAACTTTGGTTAAAAATGTAACTAAAGAATATTCGAGTGCTTCTTTGTATTATACATATAACACATACATCCTATAGACGTAATCTTATCACATATAGGCGTCAAGTTTGTACTTCTGATATCTTTACATTTTGTGAGATAGTTTTTAACAACAAGGAAAAAATTAATTACTATGAATGCTCCTCATCTTTCTAATTAGGGGAAACACGGAATAATGTATTAATGCAGAATTTCATCAACAATGTAACTTATGAATATTTTAGTGCTTTTTTCGTTTAGTTAATGACATTTTATTATAACTTGTACTAGCAGTAATTGCCCGCAAAGCACACATTCACGTCTCTGAATTTTTATTTCCTAATATTGAAAACCTGAACAAAAAATGATATTTTTTTTGTTTTAATGGAAGAAAAGACCTTTCCGAATATAGAAAAATTATAGAGAAAGTAAAAAAATGGTGGCCCTGAAAATCTGTGTTAAATATGGAATTTTTGGCAAAAAAAATCGTTTATTGAATACCAAAAACGCTTAGATTTTACATTTGATGTGCTATACATGTTTTTATACAGATTTTTGCATGCTCAATCCGAATCTGACTTATAAATCGTTGTAAAACGAAATACAAAATGGCGGATCAAATATGGCGGACCAAAATTGTGAAAGGAAACCGATTTGACTGAAATTGGCTACAAGGGGATTTTTCGGGTCGCTGATTTTAAATCCAGGGTCAAAATTAAAAAATTGAAAATTGCAGATGCAATAAGGCGGGCCAAAATTTTAAAAGTAAACCGATTTGACTAAAATTGGCTGCAAGGGGATTTTTCGGGTAGCTGTTTTTAAATCCAGGGTCAAAATTAAAAAATTAAAAAATGGCAGATGCAATATGGCGGGCCAAAATTTTAAAAGTAAACCGATTTGACTAAAATTGTGTGCAAGGGGATTTTTCGGGTAGCTGATTTTAAATCCAGGGTCAAAATTAAAAAATTAAAAGTGGCGGATACAATGTGGCGGACCAACATTGTAAAAGGAAACCGAATTGACTGAAGAATGCTGCTCGGGGGTTTTTCGAGTCTCTGATTTTAAATCCAGGGACCCACAGAAACCCCCTTATAGAAAATTTTAGTTACATCGGTTTACTTTTACAATTATGGTCCGCTAAATTGGACCCGCCATTTTAAATTTTTTAATTTTGAGGTTGGATTCGAAATCAGCGACCCGAAAAACCCTCTTGTATCAAATTTTAGTCAAATCGGTTTCCTTTTAAAATTTTGGTCCGCCATATTGAATCTGCGATTTCGAATTTTCTGATTTTTACCCCAGATTCGAAATCAGCGACCCGAAAATCCCCCTTGTGGCAAATTTTAGTCAAATTGGTTTCCTTTTACAATTGTGGTCCGCCATATTGGATTTTATCTTACAGCGATTTACATATCAGATTCGGACTGGGCATGGAAAAATCTATATAAAAAGATGTATTGCACATTAAATGTAAAATCTAAGCGTTTTTGGTATTCAATCAACGATTTTTTTTCCAAAACTTCCATCTTCAACACAGATTTTCAAGGTCACAATTTTTTTTGACTTTTTATATAATTTTTCCATATTCGGAAAGGTTTTTTCTTCAATTAAAAAAAATATATATCCCTCTAGGTCATTGCGATCCATAGTTCTACGATTTTGAGACAAAGTTTCAAAAAAGGTCCACTGTGCGCCGAAGCAAGGTTTTCAAGAAAAATCATCGTTTTGGAAATTTGCGTTTAACTTACCGCCAAATCTAGTGAATTGTACTTAAAAATTTTTTCATTTATCTAATCCGGAGCAAATCATACTGTTTAAATCAGGACCAAGGTACAGTTTAAAAGCAATTGATTTGGCTTGCCAAGTTCGAGAATCTTTCGTTTAATAATGGGGAAATTAATTTAAAAATTCAAAATTTGAGGACCGCTATTTTTAATTTTATCATAATTTGGATTTTTTATTATTAGCACTTACCTTACAGTGCCCTTCGACGTTTAAAGCGATGCAGTTTAAGTTTCTTTGATCGTATATGTAAAAAATTAATCTTCTATTAAAACAATCATTTCTCTTAGTTGACATGCAAACTACTCCAGGAGGTGGTCTTTTTTGAAAATTAAGCCAATGGGAAAAAATTGGGATGAACTACATAGGAACCAGTGAAGGATCCTTTACATGATGCTGCACACGATCATGCATTGCACGCAGCACAGGATCCTTTAGAGATATTTTTGCGAGTGTCCTACCTGTTCAGGAATCTGTACAGGATCCTGCCTAGGGAATTTCTTGCAGCAACATCCACGATAATGCAGGAACCTGCAGGATCCGTGGCAGGAAGCGGTGTACCAGGAACCTGCATACGTTCCCGTACAGGAACCTGGGCAGGAAACTCCAAAGGAACCTGTCAGGTTCCTGTACAGGTATTTTTAGCTGAGTTACGTTTCAAGGACGCGGAAATAGGGGAGACTTAACTGTATTATCTTTTTTTAAATTAAATATGAAAAATCAGATACCACAAATTTTCCGTTTACAAGAATTTATCGACTCAGTGAAATTAATAATATTTCATAAAACTTACATAATTAACAAAAAAATTTTTGGGATAAATTTGACTTTTTTTTCATTTCAACATTATCATAAAATTGCAACTTTAAGGTTGTTAAAACTCCCCTTAACTTTTTTTTATCAAACAAATTTTTCAGCGTCACATGGCACCCTGATAAAGAATGTTCTGTATTTTACAAGATCTGGTAGTTAAAATGGTAGAAATTAAAATTAAAAAACTCTAAAGAGTCGAATTTACGGTATACAACCCTCCATAAAGACCCCTCAATATTAGTTTAAAAATCTGGAAAAAATAGGGGATCATTTTCTCGCCAAATGAAACAAATTTTCAGGAGAGGGATTTAAAAATGTGGAGAAAGGATTTCATGATGCACTCTAAAAAGGACATACATATCAAACATACATGCATTAGTTAAAAAATAATTACAATTCTTAAAATGAAAAACTTATCATTTCTCCGAAAAAAACTCTTTTCCGCTAATTAAAAATTTTTTTTGTTTTCTTTTACATTCAAGAGGAGAATTAATAGAGATTGCGTTATTTAAAAAGTATCTTATTTGAACAGTAATAAACATTTGGAATAATTTATTTCTTTACATAACGAATAAGATTTTTATTTGTCTGAATCTTAGATATTATGAAGCATTTTTTTACTTTATAGATAATGATTTTTCAGGAAAAATAATAAGTTTTTATGAAAAATTAGTAAAAACTACTTCAACAAAACGCAATCGAAACTTTTGAGTTTTTTTGTAGAAAATAATGTATAAAAAAATCAAGAATTCTGCCAAACTATGCAAGATACGAAAAAAGACGAACTGACAATAATTATACACCCAGAAAAGATCAACAAATTCGTTTTGAACCACTTTTTTATTTGACACGTAGTTTTTGTTTAATTCGTAAAAAACAACATTTAAAATTAGAAAATAAAATTTGTTGACAAACGACACAAGCTACGAAAAAAATAAGTACAGAAAAGTTGTTCACCCAAAAAGAGCTACAAATTTGTTATGCCATTAGAAATAAACAAATTAAATTTTTGGTAAACGTGATGAGAATGTATTTGTTAAAGACAAAGGAGCTTTAACAAAAGAGAATTCACAATCACTAAATTGGTTGATGGTTTAAACTTTAATTTTAGAATATTATGAAGCGCAAGGCGCGAGATCCAACAGGTGCACGCCCTAGGCGCGCTCAAACTTGCGAGCGAAGCGAACCGCGCGTGATGAGAATGTCCATCGCAGCGGCAAATTTTGGTTCTTATAAAATCTTCGTTCTGAATAATCGTTCTTATAAATCTTATAAAATGTCTTGGAATCTGTCAAAACATCATAAAACCTCGAATAGGTCATACAAAATCGTTAAATCTCTTAAAAGTGCCTTGGAATCTTTTAAAATACTCTAAAATATTTAAAATCGTTTTAAATAAATTTCAATGATTAAAATCTTTTTAAAATATCTTAAGATATTTCAGAAACTTTAAACTGTATATGGCAAAAAGATTTTGAAAGAAACGCGAAATAGTTGACTGCGGTTGAATGAGGAACGTATATTAAATTTTTAGTGTTTTGTATCACTTAAAATAATTGAAATCTTTATAAAATATCCTAAGTTATTTCAAAAACTTTAAAATTTTTTAAAATGCCTTGAAATTTTTTAATCTCTTGGAAATACCTTATTATGAGAGAAGTTGTAGGCTCCAGAAGCTATGATCATGGATTCTTGAAGCAACCAATCCCGACGCAGCTGGAACGTTTACGTCATCCACTCCTGCTCCTTCTGTCCTAGCAGGTAATCAAGAGCGGGAAATTTACGGGAGAGAACATCGTTTAACACTGTTCCTTGGAGTCAGGTCTCTAGCCGCGGATGACCTTACGCGGCAGTCGGGCAGTTAGAGATAAAGGTTTCACCTCTGCATACTTTTTTTAGAGCTACCAATCGTTGTAGAATGTTATGAGGAACAGTGTTGGCTGGTGCCGAGAATTCAATCGCGTAATTGATCTTGGTCTTCAGATCTTGGAGGACAATATCAAGCTTCGTAGCACTCATACGTTGAGTGGTGGAGAATGAGAAATTCCAGTAGATCTTACACTGATCATTTTCCACAACGGGCTCGAGTTCCCCCTGGGCGTATGGTAAGACGGGCAATAGATCAACATCATAGAAGTGCCTAAGATGGTAATATAACACTTTTAGAGCCGCATTGTGTCTCTCGATGTACCCGTAACGTGCATACTTTGAGCATCTACTGAGAACATGCCTAAGTGTTTCTCGCTCTTGCTTACACGCTCGGCAGTTAGTATCGCTTACAGGTATACTCATCATGCGCTTGCGGTAAACTAAGTTGTCTATAACGCCGTCTTGACAGGCAAAAAGAAATCCCTCAGTCTCCGATCTCTATCCAGCTGACTTAAAAAATAGTTTGGACAGACCCATCGAGAGCTCTTCTCTACGTATGATGCCGTGGAATTCACCATGAAGGGGCTTGTCAACATATTCTCTTAGTAGAAGCGTATGTTCTGCTTCCTGTACATGACTTTGGAGCACCGAAGGTGTTAGTGATGCTATGCCATGTGTAGTATCGCTGGAATCAAATAGGAGGCCAAGCTCTCTGTCGCCCTATCTGCGGCACAATATAGAAACGCCGCAAAATTGACGACTTCATGTTGATGTATGAGTCGCATAAGAGAATCTGCACTATTTAGAACTGTGGAGGCTGTAGCCAGAACCGTTCTTCGATGAAGACACTCTAAGCTTAGCAAGCCTCTATCCCCTTTATCTCGAGGTAGGTATATTCGAGGTACGGAAGATCTATGATGATGACTTCGATGGATTGTCATCATCTTGCGTGCGCTACGGTCAAGTTGCTTCAACTCATCGACGTTCCATTTTACTGCGCCAAATGTGTAGAGCAGTATAGGAACGGCCAGCATATTGGTCGCCTGGATCTTATTCTTTCCGGATCATTCGGAAGCCCAAATTCTTCTGAGAATTTGGCGATACCTCTTTACAAGGGCCGTTTTTAATACACGCATATCTTGGGTTTCCGCTTACGGTATTCCAAGATATGTATATGTTTCTCCATTACCAAGATGTTGAATGGTATTTCCCCCTATGAGTTGTACATCCCGATCGTAACTCGATGGTGTAGTTTCTAGTCATCCTTGGTGTAGATGGATGCAGGCACACTAATCCAGTCCAATGCTCATGCCAATCGTGTCATATAGCTGGTAGTCACTTGTCTTTTGTCAGATGTTATGACAAATCTTGTCCGCCACAAGAGCATAAGCACTTTTATGCATCTCACTATTTTTAATGCACCTCCAGGCACTCAGAGGAGCTTAATAAGTAACGCATGGTTCGTGTTATCGAATGCCTTACGGTAGTCAATCCAAACCATGGACAGATTGCGTCGATACCTGATTGAGTCTTGGGTAATACACCTGTCTATTAACAGGTTCTCCCTGCAACCTGCCAGCCCTCTCTTGCATCCACTTTATTCAATTATTGAATTCTATACCGGCTCGATAGATGTTAATATCCTCTCTTTGAGGATGCCAGTGAATAGCTTGTAGCTGGTGCTTACACAAGCTATGGGCCTGTAGTTCTGTCGACTTGACAAATCTCCGGTCTTAGGTATCAATACCGTGCGTCGTTCCGCTAGCCACTGCGGAATGGGTTGTTCTCCGTTCAAGAAAGTAGTAAATATACGAGCTAGATGTTGGTGCGTAGAAGCGAACTTCTTCCACGAAAAGTTGTTGATTTTACCTGGCCCTGGCGCTGAAAAGTTCTTAGTTCTAGCGATAATTTTCTTCACTTCTTCAGCAGTAATTAGTGGACACTCTTCCTCTGGAGCCTGCAACCTCTGCCTTTGGCAAAAGTTAGGAAAGACTAGGCAGATTTTTAACGGCACGTGACGTGCTATCCCCATAAGGAGAGGACCGCAGCCACGCTGTTGGCTGATATCTCTGACTCATTGATGCAGTAACTGCGAGGACGTTTCCCCGCAATCGCAGGGCAGACTTTCCGCAAGCTTTATCTTATAGGACTCTCATCTCTTTTCTCGCGAGCTTGAGTATTTCCCTTGCTCGGTTAAAGTTAAGCTTTGAGCCCAAAAGTGTTTTGGCCTGTCTGCAACCAGAGACCAAATCTCACTCATTCTGATGTATCTCAGTCAGACAACTGTTAATTTCTTTAATGACTCTTTTTTTCTTCAATGTCTCATTTGCCTTGTAGGCATACTGGAATATGGCCATAATCTCAGATTGTAGAACTGTGGTGTAGGACCCCAACTCGATTGTGAGGCCCATTCCATTCCTTCTACGATATACACCGACTCCTGCATTCTCCTCCTTTCTGGAGCCATCTGTAAAGCAGTTGTCTTTATCACTGGGCAAGTGTGCGTCGCGGTTGACCCATTCCTGCTTCGTGTAAAGGCTAACTCGATACTTCTTGTCGAAGAGGTAGCGAGTGGCCATTTCGTCCCTGGGCATGATCAGAGTCGGCCTCCTCGCGATATCAAATGGGATCTTTACTCCTGTCGAGATCCTTCTGTCATTTACCAAATTTAGTCTCCAGGCCGCCTGGGCAGCCACGGTCTTGATGGTGAGATGGAGGGTCTCCAAACCAATTATTGCCCCCAGTGCCGTCGTGGGTGACGACTTCGAGGCACCAGTGATGCCTCTCAAAATCATTCCCCTGTTCCTTTCCAGTCGAGACTTCACAGTGGACAGCTCGACCCTGCTTCACCAGACCACCGCCGCATAGGTTGGCCTTGGTCGCAAGATTGCTGTGTGGATCTACATGAGTGTCTCCGGCTCGTGGGTTCCCCACTTATACCTTCTGCTGAAAACAACCGCGTCTGTCATAGTCGGATTGACCAATAGTCCAGTCTTCTTACACCATGAATCCACTATCATCAGTACTTGCTGCATTACTCCGAAGAGCGCATCCAGATGTTGGCCGCGCCCGATAACGAGTATATCGTCCGCATAGCCTATGACGTGATGACCCTGACTCGAGAGTAGATGCAGCAGTTCATCCACTACTAGGCACCACAGCAAGGGCGATAAAACTCCTCCCTGCGGACATCCAGAGTCAACGGTTCCACGTAATGTGGTATCACCCTTAGTCGTAGTTAGATCTTGTTGGCCAACAGGTGGCACGTCCATTCCACGACTACAGTAGGCACACCATGTGTAATCATAACTGCCCTGATCACCTCTCCAGAGGTGTTTTTAAAGGCTCCTTCGATTTCCATTAAGGTTCCGATCGCGAGGCCTTTCTCCTTCAGTTGACCTTCAAATAGGTTTACTGCTCCGTCTTAGGGCCGTCTCCGTCAAGTGACCAGACCTATAGGCGTGTTGCTTTTTGTGAAGTGGTCTCTTTGACAAGATCTTGTCGCGGATATATCTATCCACAAGTCTTTCCACTGTTTTTAATGGGAAAGATGTTAGGCTAATGGGATGGAAATCCTTAAGTAAGGTATAAGCGATCCTACCTGCTTTCGGCATAAACACTACTCTCATACCCCTCCATGTCGCCGGAACATGTCCCAGCGTCATACTAGTCCTAGCCAGGAGATTTGTAAGGGATGGAAGACCTCAGGGCCCACCTGACCCAGGCAGGGGTGACAATCTCGTTGGCAAGCCGCCGTTTCGGGCCCAGTTAGGCCGCAGGCGACTTTGGTTGCCTCTGAGGTGCCGTCTTCACTTCTCCAAACCTTGAACAGCCCGGGAAACGTGCTCTGACCAGGTGAACCAAGGTGTCCCCGTCCCCGTAAAAAGACTGAAAACTCGAGGAGGTCGTCCGGTGTCCCCGAGAGGCCGTTAGGACACCTTCGTAACCCCTAGGTGCCAATGTGCCACAAGCACGAACACTCTACGCTCATGGCTTAGGAGGGTGGCCACATTGAGTGAGACACTCAATGTTCAAATATCGGCTTCCAGACCACCATAACAAACGGAGGGCTGTTTCTTGGTTGCAATGTGGCCCCTAGGCCGAGGTCCCTAGGGGAGGTGGAAATGCCTTGGAATCTTTTCAAACAGCCTGAATTATTTTAAATCATTTAAAATTCCATTAGGTTACTGAAACCATTCAAAAATTTCTTGCAATATTTTTATATATTCTAAAACCTCGCATAGGTCCTATTAAATCGTTCCATATATTTGACATTCTGGGAAACTCTTTAATCCCCTTGGAATTTTTTTTTAATCGCTTGAGAATGCCTTGGAATCTTTTATTTAAAATACCGGGACAATTTTATTTATTTTTTTTTTTATTAGATATTTCTTGAAGTTTTTTAAAGCTCCTAAAAGCTTCTTGGAATTGAAAAAAATAACCCAAAATATTTGAAATCCTTGAAAACTTTTTCCCGCGTGGAATTTTGAAAAAAAATCCTTATAAAACACTGGAAATTATTGCAATCACTTAAAAATACTTAAGATATTTCAAATTCTTCAACATATTTTCGAATTCCTTGAAACTTTTGTAAGCTATTTCAAATTCCGTGGATTTAAAAAAAAAATTTAATTTTTAAAAATATATATAAAAAAGTAACATAGTGGAATTCAGAAAAGGCAGAGGTATACGCTTTTCGGAAGTTTATCCCAAATAAAAAACTATTTACTAATTTATTAAAAATAAATAATAATTTTATCCAAAATATTTGTGATGAAATTAAAATATAACAAATAATATATTTTCGTATTTAACAAATCCTTATTACCACACTATACAATTTTACACAGATTAGTGAAAGATTTTAAATGATAGTTTCCTTATACTACCTACTAAATCAATTATTTCAAAATAGTTTCTGTAATTGAATCTTAAGTTTATTGATATCGTCTTGAATCGTCCGTTTTTAAGTCTTCTCAAAAATATGTGTAGCTTTAATGAATATATGTTCTAAAAACTATTATTTATGTTTATTATATTTCAAAACTAAAAATTTCAATTCGTGAAAACTTTTATTTGTTACGGATTTTAATGACGAGTTAAAATTTTTTGATAAAATGTTCTCCAAATTAGAAACTCTAATGATGAAGAAAACTTGTAATCAAAATATTTCTATAATTTTTTGTTTAAAATAAGAGGAAATATGATTCTAAAAACAATGTAAATATTTTACACAATTTGAGGTAAGGGCAAAAAAGATATTTTTCGAAACTTCCGCATTATTCAAGTAGCATAATTTTATAAAAACATTTTTATTTTTTACTTATTTTAATTATTTTTTAATTTATCCAATTTGCGGTAAAGACAATAGTCATTCGCATTTGCAACCCCGATCCGGAATAGGTTCTCTTGCCCTAAAGTTGCGGAGGAATATCGTTGACATGTAGTATTATAAAATTCTTTGCGATTGAGTGACGGGTACCTAATGGAGTATCATTGACTAATTCTGGGGTCAATTCAAAAACCGCGCCACTTTCCATATTTATGCCCACCCGTTCTGATTTGCGATTAAATATTCCACTGAGGTATGCATTCTTTTCTATTATTGCAATAATGTCACCAGTAGATGTTGTTAAAACTTTTTGTTCATCGGTTGGCAGATACCTAAAGTTATTACGTCCTACTGTGCGCATTGAAAGGCGTTCGTCGTGAGGAAAAGTATATCTTCGAATTTCGAATTGCTCGAGCGGATTATTGTGGGGAATAAGCCGAAGAAGTCCGTGGTCTGCAAGTGGACATCCAACTGTGGGCGAATAACGTAAAAAAGGATGCCTGATAGGAGACCTAGTCCTTGCACGAACAGTACCCTCTGCAGGAGGAGAAGACCTGCACGGAGAATCAGGTCTATCGAGAGAGGAAGATGTTCCAGAACGAGGAATACCAGGAATGGGGGCGCCATTAGGTAGACATTCAAACTGTGAACTTAACTCTGCAACAAAAAATGGAGGATTAGATTTTTCGTCAATGTTTGTCCAGAATAGGACTTCATAAAGTCTATGCAGCATCGACGTGATGCGCGCGCAGCTGCTGCCAACTGTTGGAATTTTTTGACATTAAAGTTTACTTGATGCTGAAAATTGAGATAACCTCACTTTGACCAAATACAGTTGGCAACAGCTGCGCGCGCATCACGTCGATGCTGCTTTGACGCTACGTCGACTTGTGAAGTCCTATTGTGAAGAAATCTTGAAGTAGAAACCCTGGAAACTTCTTACAGAGAAACCGTAAACTGTCTTGTCTTAAAATTAGATAGAAACACTCAAAAAAATGTTTGTTTGAATCATAAAATTTTGTCTGAATCAAACAAATATTTCCATCAAGAAATCAAATATTGATCTGATCCTAAGTCAAAGAAATAATTAGATTGATTCAAACAAATTTTTTTTCTCCCAATGAAAGAGTGTTTTAGACTGGAAGGGTACGGTTTTGCACGTAGGAAATGCACAGTAGGCATAGTCTCATCTGTGTACACTAGGGTGGTCCAAAAAACGCTTTTCACCCTAGAGGGCAAGGCCCCCTCGCAAAAGTTTCCATTTCCGGAGAAAGAAAATCCCGAATTTTATTTTTCGAAATTCAAATATTAATACGTGCCACCGGGCACATCAAAATCCCATTTGATTAACATGGGGAAATTTCGGATTTTCAAAAAATTGAACTCATGTTCCAAGGTTTGATCGAAACGTGCCAAGCTTTGTAGGGATTGAAGAGGAGTACCTATAAAATAAAACCATACTAATAACTTTCATTTTTAACCCACCCTTACCCCCCCCCGCCCCCCACAGCTCCCCAAATATGACCCAAAAATAAAAAAACTACATTTTTACGTATTATTGTTACTTTGTAGCAATTGCCGTCGTTTTTTCATACATATAATTAATAATGGACAATTTGAATATTTCGCATGACTCTTTGAACAATTTTTAATTGTTTAAACAAATGTAACTTATTTAAACAATGATTTATTCCCAAAAAATGAAAAAATAATCGTATTTTCTGATTGAAATGTAATAGTTTGTCATTGTTCGAAGAAGTAAATTTTTCGAAAAACATTAGGTCATTATTTAAACAATTACTTATTGTTTATTCTCAACCTGTCTAAAAATTGACCCAGAGATATCCAGTTCTTTCTCAAATTGGTATCCTATGCCACTTTTTGTTGAATAATTATATAATTTTGATACATATTTTTTAACGTTTAATAAATTTCTATTTGTTTAAAGAATTTTGATTCGCTTAAGCTGTTTTTTTCGAAAACTTTAAAAAAATGAAATGAAATAAAATACATATAATTATTTTTCTGACTGTATAGTGTATAGAAATAATATATTAACAATTTTTTAATTGTTTAAACAAATATAATTTGTTTAAACAATTATTTTTCCAACAATATTTTTCAAATCGTATATTCTAAATAAAACATAATATTGAATGATATCGAGGAGCAGTAAATTCTGTTTAAAACGTCGCGTCATTGTTTAAACAATATTTATTCGTTCAAGCAGTTTTCTATTAAAAAATGTGGATCAATAATATAAAGTATTACACATAGAATTATTTTCGTAAATATATTTTTTGTGTCTTCCAGTATGCAGATTGATATTCGTAAGACTTTCAAATGATATAATGAAATATAATGATTGAAATCCATTTCATATGCAGTCTAATTACAACGCTGATCACAAAATATTATTTTTTGGCTGAAGACAATGTTTTCTTTCTGATAGCTGGAAACTGTTTTCTATAATCTTTTACTACTTGCAGTAAGTAAACCATCCATACTCAATTTGAAGGAAATTTGAAGAAAAAAACCAATAATCAATTGTATAAACAATAACATTCAGTTCTTAGCAGAATTTATTACTCCTCGAAATCATTCAATATTATGTATTATTCAGAATATACGATTTGAAAAATATTGTTTGAAAATTATTTGTTCAAACAAATTATATTTGTTTGAACAATTAAAAAATGGTTAATATATTCTTTCTATACACTATACAGTCAAAAAAATAATTATATGTATTTTATTTCATTTCATTTTTTTAAAGTTTTCGAAAAAAACTGCTTAAGCAAATCAAAATTGTTTAAACAAATAGAAATTTGGTAAACATTAAAAGATATGTATCAAAATGATATAATTATGCAACAAAAAGTAGCATAGGATACCAATTTGAGAAAAAACTGGCCATCTCCGGGTCAATTTTTAGAAATGTTGAGAATAAACAATAAGTAATTGTTTAAATAACTACAAAATGTTTTTTGAAAATTTCACTTCATCAAACAATTGCTACAAACTAACAATAACACGTAAAAATGTAGTTTTTTGATTTTTGGGTCATATTTGGGGCGCTGTGGGGGGTGAGGGTGGGTTAAAAATGAAAGTTATTAGTATGGTTTTATTTAATAGGTACTCCTCTTCAATCTCTACAAAACTTGGCACGTTTCGATCAAGCCCTGGAACATGAGTTCAATTTTTCGAAAATCCAAAATTTCCCCATATTAATCAAATGGGATTTTGAAGTGCCCGGTGGCACGTGTTAATATTCGAATTTCGATTTTAAAAAATTCGGGATTTTCTTTCTCCGGAAATGTAAACTTTTGCGGGGGGCCTTGCCCTTTAGCGTGAAACAAAATTTTGCAATGCATTTTTGGACCACCCTAGTGTACACCAGACCCACGGTTTGGGATCCCGCCGTTTAGGAATTCCCGGAAATGCTGGCCCACACAGTATCTCAGCTCGCGGGGTCCAGGTAAGGTTGTCAATCATGCGTCGCCACCAATAGTGGAGCGATTAAAACGGGCAGTACACTCATTGGATAAGAGCGTCAGCGGTCAGCACATGCGTCAGTTTGTTTGTGGACGTCTAACTTGAAATAATCAAATTTCTCTATACATGTAGACGTGTCTAGTAAGACATTTTATCTTTTTAGGTTAAATGTATACGTTGGGAGGGTACCATATGTGCACCTATAAATTTCAACGTGTACAGTTGGGAGTATCCCATCAGTACAAGTAGACGTGTTCAGTAAGACGTTTTATCATTTTAAGTTAGACGTGCCCTTTGGAAAAGGTACTATATGTGCACCTCTAAATTTCAACGTGTACAGTTGGGAGTATCCCATCAGTACATGTAGACGTGTTCAGTAAGACATTTTATCATTCTAAGTTAGACGTGCCCTTTGGAAAGGTACC
>CAKNWT010000178.1:0-17003 GCA_932066315.1 Andricus coriarius | reverse complement strand
CAATGAAATATCCAGCTGTGTTTTCAAATACAGGATACGCGTATGTGACAGACACTTATCTTTAATAAGATCGTCGTAGACCTTGTCTGCAATTTTTCCATTTATTTTTTTTAGTTTTGCTGCATCCGATATTTGAACCATCAATAGCGCTCCAGCACTTTGAAGATCATGAGAAAAATTAGGAATTTTACTCCATTCCATTTTTTTTACCCAGGTAGTACTCCTACATTCTTTTTCCGCTGCGTCGTACTTTATATGATAAACGTCACTAAATATAGCTTCGGTGGGCTCCGTGAAAGTCAATGTAATAGCTTCCGATTCTGAAAAACCTAAACATTTTGAAAATTTTCATTTTATATCAAATAAACCTTTGATTCTCTATTAAAATTAACGTAACTATATTTTCATCAAGTTTTGTTTCATCTACAGAATAGAGGCCTTTCAAGTATCACGTAAGCATAATTTTCCTTATTCTTGACCCCTTTCCCCCTTTTAATCATATTTTTGCATTTAGAGTATACAGAAATAAGCCTATATATATATATATATATATATATATATATATATATATATCCCTCCGTCAATGTATAGAATTCCTGAGAAAAAAACAAGAATCCAACAATCAAATTTGGACATCCACCACAAAATGCTCATATTGTCATTCCTAAAAACAAAAACCACCAACCACCTTTCTTCTCTTTCCCAAATCCCAAATCACCCAAATCACCTTCCTTCTCTTTTTTATTTCTTGCGTCTTTTTTATTTTTATTATTATCAAATCACAATATAAAAGCATTATCAATATTCACCAACTACGCTATTTTCTGGATACATGAGTACTAAGTGTGGGTCAAGAGGCAAATCCGTTATAAACAAACAAGAAATAAGAGAAACTCAAGATTCATGAAAGCCTATTGCTAAATGCAATTAATCATGCTAGAATAACTTTTGTTTAATTTATCCAAATCAGTTTTAAAATTAATAGACAACTAATTTTGTTTTTTAAGATAAAGCATTTCCATGAATTCTCTCTTTCTCTCATTACTTTCACTCTGTCAAATTTCAACATTATCCCAGTTAAACTCATCGTCAACATCACCAAACCCTTTTTTTGTCTAGCAAGAACACTCTTACAAAAACGTCCCGAACGAACATCTTGCAAGTGATCTTGTCAACACCACCTTTTTCAAATTTATCTAAAGTATCTTTACAAAAAGTTATTATTAAATCCATTTTGAATGGTATACGGCAAATAGTATGAATATTTAATTTTTTCAACATAAATTCAAAAGTGTATTAGCAAGTCTCCGGAGAAGGTCAATAAAATAAAAAACGAAACTTGATCTTTAAAAAAGGCAACGTTTCAAACCATGTGTGGTCCCTTTTCAAGTCTGTTGAAAACTTTTTTATTATAAGAAATATTATCAAAAATAAATGAAAAATACATATTTTAGTAAAAACGTTTATAAAATACGTAAAAGTCTTGGACAATGAATTAAAAACATAAGCATTTAAAGTAAAATAAGCGCAGTCAACAATATTTGATAACTCAAAAAATTTAAGCTATAGAAAAAGTAAATGGTGTAGTAATAAATAACAGGGAGTAATATCTATATAACATGCATTTACCTGAGATAAATAGTTAAAGAAAATTAGAGTGGTAGTGATATCCGAGTGAAAGGAAAGTGGAGTAATAGAGGGTGTACGATCAACCAACTCATCAGCAATGCCTGTTACTATATTAAGTTTTTTCTTTTATAATGAAATGAGATTCAATCGTTAAGCGTTTATTAAGATTTTTCTCAAAGGCTAAGATTTTTGGATGTTAAAAATCAAAATCATGTCCAGTTTCAATTCTGTGTCTTTCAAGAGCAGTGATATTATCTACATTGTGGTTTCGTCGTGTGCGTTCTTTAATTATGTAGTGTAAAGGTCTACCTCAATGTTCAACATAACAACAATCACAATTTGAGCAATCAAATGTATTCTTTTTTCCCCAATTGGTTGTAGATATTGCTGATTCTAATTTTGATTAGTCCATTAATGAGATTAATATGGTAACCATTTTGAATAAAAGTTTTTTCAATTAGTTGAATATTTTGTGGCCTAAATTTAATAGAAGATAGTTTAATAGCTCTATCAGAGAGTCCGAAAATCATTCCTTTCTTTTGTGACCAAGGATTTTGTGATAGAAAATGTAGATATCTACACGACCATGTAGATTTGTAATACCACTTAGTGAGAAGAGATTCATCATTAGTTCTGGTGACAGATACGTCTACAAAATTAAGTGTGCAGCTTATTTATTTTTCAAAAGTGAATTCAAGATTTAAATCAAATGAATTGAAAATGTCATCAACGTATCTTTCGTATAATGGTATTTCAAAATTTAGGGTTGTAAGACAGTCAATTTCTAGAGTATTCATGGCAATGTCCGCTGTCACAGGAGAAAGCGGAGATCCCATGACCACTCCTTCAATTTGTTTATAATTTTTATTGTTGAATTTGAAATATGTAGATTTTAAACAAAACTCTATTGCATCTAAGAATTCTTCCCTCGGTATAAACGTGTATGGAGCTATTTCATCCCATTTGTGTTTGATAGTTTGTCGAGCTAGATTAATTGGAATACACGCCTCTTTTACTCCAATATTCTTTCACTTGAATATCACTGTCACTTTTATTCGTCTTTTCAACTATTTATCTCAGGTCATTGCATGTTGTATAGATATTACCCCCTGTTATTTATTACTACACAATTTACTTTTTCTATAATTTAGACTTTTTGACTAACCAAATGTTGTTGACTGCGCTTATTTTACTTTCAATGCTTATTTTATTAATTCATTTTCCACGAGATTTACGTATTTTACAACGTTTTTACTAAAATAGGTATTTTTTATTTATTATTGATAATATTTCTTATATTAAAAAATTCTTCAACAGGCTTGAAAAGGGACCACACATGGTTCGAAAAGTTGCTTTTTTAAAAGATCAAGTTTCGTTTTTTATTTTACTGACCTTCTTCTTCGGAGACTTGCTAATACATTAACTAAAGGTCAAAACTGAAGAAAAAGATGCATAAATTCAAAAGTTTTCGAAATCCGACCAAAAAAAGAAAGAAACAAAATATTTAAAAAACTATATTCTCTTAATTCCTTCTGATTATCTGTAGATAAAATGTTACTTCGTTTCTTTTTGATTTGTTGAATTCTAATTGTAATATGTTGCTCAATTAACTTTTGCGAGTAATGATTAAGAAACAGGATATACCTACAATATTTAAATTCTCTCTGTGGAATCAAATGTCGGACAAACCTAGAGCTCTGTCAACTAACTTCTTGATTACTGAAATTTTGCTTTGATAAGGATGCACCAAAAAGAAATTTAAAATTACCATCCTGACCTTTAATTACATCTATGTCCAAAAATCTGATTTGATTATTTTTCTCTATTTCATGGGCAAATTGAAGTTTCGGACGAAAACCATTAAAATCATCAATAACTGCCTGCAACTTTGCTGGAGGAACACATAATAAGGTGACATCAACATACCGAAAGTAAAAGGGCAAAAAAATCTAGCTTCTTGAAAGCGAAGACCTCTAAATATTCCATAACTATTTCTGCTAGAATCAGTTAAATGACTGAACCTATGGGAGTACTAAACTTTTGACTATAAAAAGATCCCTTGAATTTAAAATAACTTGAGTTCATAATAAAAGCTATCCCTATGAAAAAATCTTGTTGACCTTATCGAGTACATGTTTTTATATTGCCCTCTCTATTAAAAATTGCCTGCTTAACTAATTCAAAGGGTATACTTGGAAACATTGCGACAACATCCAAAGAAATCATTTGATGGTCATCAGGAACAGTTTTTTGAATAATAATTTTTTGGAATCCCCAGCTATTTTTAATATTGTGTATTGAAGTTTTAATGTAGTCTTTGAGTATCAAATTAATGTTTTGTTCTACAAATTTCGTGGGGGTGTTAATAGTTGAAATAACCCTTCTCAAAGAGTAGCCTTCCTTATGAATCTTTCTCAAACCATAACATCTTGGAAGAACTGTGTTTTTGGTATTTGTATCAGTTCATCTTATATCTCTTCCTAAACGTCTCTTCTTAATTGTTTCAACGGATTTTCATTCAGCAAATGAAAGGAATCGTAATTGGAAAATAAAACCTCCTTATCCCTTATATTATCAGATTTCTTTATACAAACTGTCATATTGCGTTATCAGCATTCACGCAAATTGTATCAGGGTTGTTTTTAAGGAAAATTTTCGTTACCATGAAACCTTCAGAAATGTCACGATCAATGCTACTAATGTGCAAATAATTCTTATCAACAATGCTCTTTGACAAGTGTAAAACCATCTTTCGGAAATCTTGTTCATCTGATATTAGAATTTTCTGTATGCTTGATTCAACATCTTTGACTTTTTCCATCATTTGTTTTGATTTACTTATTATCACATGGTTACCGAAACCTGGACCTAGTCTGAGAATATCTGAACTGAATCTTCGATTAAGGAATATCTGATATTTTGAGAGATCAATGATTTTGTCATTTTGTAAACATACTTCTTATTCGCTTCTAATTCCGGAAATTTTGACTCTTGACAAATGAACATGATTAGTCAAACAATGCTTTTCCGCTAGTCGCTTTCAAAGAATTTAGATTTTTAAAGAATAATGAAATCTTGTTTTCATTCTTGACAGGAATTTTTTAATATTAATAGGCAATTTTACCAAAAAACTAGAAGAGGAATGCATTAAAATTGCATTTATTTCTTGTTATTTTGCAGCTAATAAGTTTTTTTTTATGATTTGCGCAAATGTTAAAAACAGTGTACCATGGTAATATGAGTAGCTGCGTAATATAAACCTTATCAGAAATTATTTTCTGTTCGACCGTCAAGTCATTAGCACCGAAAAAATTAAAAAGTCATGAAAAATCTGATATATATAGTTATTTTCAAGCCAATATTTTTTTCTGGCTTATTAGACTTGTGCAAAATTTGACGCCCCCCACCCGTTTTTGTAAATGTCCAAGTTTTGAGACCCCTGAACCCGAAAAAAAGGTTTTTACGTATGTGTCTGTATGTATGTCTGTATTTCTGTATATCTGTGTGTATGTATATCTGCGAGCACGATAACTTTCGAAAGTATTGACAGATTTAATTGGCCTTTGGTATACTCTTTTACTGCCCAACTATTTTAGACGATAATTCCAAAAGTTGAAGCATTTTTAAAATGTATGAGACCACTTTTTCTTAGAATTTCACAATTCTATGTACGGCTGCTAATAGTATTCAAAAAGACAAACAATTTATTTTTATGACTCTTTTTCGATAAAAAACAAATTACTAGAGTTATGACATTTACAAAATTTGAAAAAACAAAATAAAATGAAATTTTTAAGCCAAACGACGCACGATATGAAATAAAGTTCAAGATAAAAAAACGTTGCTTTTTACACATACTAGAAGATTGTTATAACAACTTTTGGAAATTTCTTGAAAAATCGAAAATTCAAATTTTGACCGCAGAAAAAAATTATGAAAAATGACAAATTTCATTTTGCGGTCAAACTATACAAGATAAGAAAAAAGATGAGTGAACAAAAATTGTGCATTTAAAAAAGACCTACAACTTTGTAGATCACTTTTTGATAAACGCGTAGTTTTTGTTTTAATTTGTAAAAAACAGCATGAAAAATAAAAAAATGAATTAAATATTTGGACAAACGATAAACTACGAAAAAAAATTAGACAAAAGTTCTTCGCCCAAAAAAGAGTTACAAATTTGTTATTGATTATTTTGTTACAGGAAGCGTGCTTTTTGTTCTAATTGTAAAAACAACATTACAAAATAGAAAATTTAATTTTTGGACAAACGACACAAACTATGAAGAAAATGAATTGACAAAAGTTGCTCATCTAAAAAAGAGCTACAAATTTTTCATGAATAATTATTTGATAGGATGCGTAGATTTTTTTTAATCGTAAACAGCAAGATTTAAAATAAAAAATAAACTTTTGGAAAAAAACGCAAGTGACGAAAAAAAAAATAAAATGAAAAGGTAAAAGTTGTACAACCAAAAGAATATCTACAAATTCTTTATAAACTCTTGTTATAAAAAATACCTTTCTGGAAAAAGGAGGCAAGCTACAATAACATTTCGTTTATCAAAATTTTTCGCCTAAATTAGATCTACGTTCAAAACAACTTTACGATAGGATGCGTGTGTTTAGTGTAAATCGTAAAAAATAACATTCAAAGTAAACAAATACAAATTTATGGAAAAACTTCACAAAATGCAATAAAATTCTTGATAACAAAATAGTTTTTTTCTTATAGGATGTACACCAATGCATATTAGGAATTGTAATAATATAAACTTATTGAAATGATACATTTTTCAGGCTAGGTGAGAGTAAATTTAATGCAAACTATGAAACAAATATTAAAGTAATTATGATAAATAAAATTTGTACACACATATGATATAAAAGTGTTGAACATAATGGAGGAAAGTTCACATTTTGGACAAAATCGAGTTCGAAACACGAGATGCGTGATGAGAATCTGTTAGTTAAAGCCAAAGGAGCTTTAACACAAGAGAATTCACAATTACCAAATGACAATTGTCGCACGCTCAAGTTTATGGTTCTCTACCAAATTTTTGACATGTAGTTTCTATACTTTTTATGTTTAAATGCGCAGAACGTTGTAAAATGCATTGCATACAAAATTAAAAGTAAAATTTTTGTAATTAATTAATTTTGTTCATATATACTCACAGAGCGAAAGTGCCATCAAAGCAAGGATTAAGAACGTCATCTTGGATGTAAATAAAAATATACCAGAAAACACAGAAAGTAAGGCTATATCCGTATGCTGAGATCGAGTTATTTGGACGATCTTATGCATGATTTTTGAGACAGTTATCTTAAAAAAACGGAAAAAGTAAACATAATGTTGTCGTTTGTATATTAATTTTTGAAATAAAAACATGAATATAAAAAATATTTAAAAAATTGTGTTACCGAGCTTGAATTACAATTATCTAAAAGCTTCGCAAGTAATTTATTTGTTCTAAACAGAAGTTTTAACCCACCATTTTTTATTTAAATTCTTTTTGAAATTTAAGGTGCTTTTTATCTACGATTGAATATAAAATGGCTTTAACACATTATGCTTCTGCATATGCTAAATTTTGATTTATCTTTATATTTGAAACTTCTTTAAAATCAAATTCTATATATCCAATATATTTCTTTACTTTGGAAAATGGAAATAAATTAAACCTTGTCTTTTTTGACAAATAAGAACATTATAATAGTTGAATGTTTATTATTAACTGTCTGATTCTAATTTATCATTCAAATTTCACTAAATACTGGTACAATTCTACTACATCCCAAAAAAGTTTCTTCGAGTAAAAACAATAATTGTTTTGAATCAAATAAATATGTGCGTTGCTATATTAAATCAACGAAAAGTTTCTTTAATTTAAAGAAATGTCTTGGTTACGTTTTTTATTTGAATTCAAGAAATAGTTTATTGATCTACCGAAAATATATTTTTAAACGAAAAAATATGTTGCTATAATCAACCAAAGATGTATTTAAAAAAATGAAAGTTTTTTGTAATACAAGGGTTTTAATTTTTTCAAACTGAAGTATATATTAAGATTTACGAATAAAAAATTTTATAATTGCAATCAAACATTTATTTTTGTTCAAGATAAGGACGGTTGAAAATACTTACATTTTCAGCGTCTTCTTCCTAAACTGGATCGAGTTCCATGAACAGTGGGTACTTATATGCGAAAATGTGATAGGCAACTTTGTTGTTGACGAGGGTATAAGCTCAAAATGATTCATTTTTAATCTATTGTCACGATGCAAAAACATACCGTTACTGTTTCAAAACAAGTATAATTTATTCAGGAAAAGATTTAACCCATTAACTTGACATTAGTTTTTTCAAAGTGTCTTGTCGTCCCGAAATTCAGAATGAGTTGTCAAATATTTTTCATAAGCTTATGGCTAGTCGTCCTAAATTTTCGAGGTGCCTACTTAATCCCCACTGTTTATATTGTTAGCGGTTGGTCTGGGTTTGTTAAACACGGACTTCAATGTACTTGAAATAAATAGTTTATTGTCGAAGGTGCACATAAATCTTATAGCGGAGAAATTTGCGGCACATTTTTCTTTAGTGGTGGCCAAACAAAAACTGAAGGTGAAGGCCGGCTCGGCGCGAACACCCGAACAAAGCCGAAAACGCACGAGGAAGAACCGACGGGTCTGCATTCGGCCAGTGGAAATAGTTTAAACTAAGTACATCACCTTACCCTTTTATTTCCATTTTTTTAACATCCAGGAATAAATCCTACACATACCGGCCACCCTGCGAGATTCAGAAAAGATCGCAATAATAATGGCAATAAAAGTAACGAATAATATTGCACAAAATGTACAAGATATCAATAATAAAGAGAACTCGATATAAACTATGAGTCTTTAGAAACAGGCAAGACAACTAATTGTGAGATGTGTTGGTCAAACTCAGAATCCGCAGTTTTGACATGAACAACTCGAACGGCCCCATCTCGTCCAATAATACATTTAGTACGGGCCAATTCTCACTTAGCGGGGGGAAGGATTACGTTCGTTAAAAGTAAAAGATCTCCTACTTTAACACTAGGTCGACGTGAAAACCAATTAACCAATTGGTTCGCTGCTGCAGTGATGGTAAATAATCACGAGACCACAAGCGCCAAAATCGTTCTAAAATTCTGTTGCAAAATTGCCAGTGGGACAAGGGATTTTCAGATACATCAAGAATCGAAACGGTAGGTACAACTCTTAAAGCTGTTCCACTTAAGAAGTGACCAGGAGTGAGCACCTCGTAACTTTCCGGACCATCATTGGCAGGCACCAGAGGCAAGGAATTTAAACAATTCTCGATTTGACATAATAGTGTCTCAAATTACTCCACCGTAGGGAGGGACAAAATGCCAAGTCGTGCCATCTGATGCTAAATGGGATACCAAGTTCGGATTCTCCTGTACCTTCCGGAAGGCTTGCGAAAGGTCTAAATGCGGCAATAAACGAGGCTGTAGTATAATCATTGACTAATTCTAAATATATTACTTTTAGAGCAAAGCAAACGAAAATCGAGATTTAAGGCTTGTGCGATTTTATGACGCCGCCCGAACTGGAGCGAGCAAAATATGGACCTGCGTAGTCAACTACAGTATGAGAGGAAGGACTTGAGAATGTCACTCTGGGGGCTGTAAGCTCGCCTATAAATTGAGTCGCCGTTTTAGCCTTATCACGTATGCACACAATACACCGATGGAAAATCGTCATACCTTCACTCCGAGCTCCAATAATCCAGTATTTGGTACCAGCCATGTGAAAAGTTAATTGAACTTCGGTGTGTAAGAGATTTCGATTATATTGCTCTAATATAAGACTCCTTATCACATGCTTAGGCAAAATGGCGAGAGACTCCTGATACACTAATAATTTGGATTGACGTAACCGGCCACCAAGATGAATAATTCCTTTGCAATCGATAACTGGAATAAGCCTTTGCAAAGGAGACTTAGTAGAGAGAGATTCATCATTCTTTAAAGAAATAATTTTGCGACCTTTTTTTGAAAATCATAACGGCACGAAAACTATATGCGGCGACACGGATTAAGCGTGACCAAGATGACTGTCGAGAAAATAAACTAGATTGCCAATAATTTTTTATTTTAGTTTTAGTCAGTAAGGTAGCGACTACGTCATGTTTTACAGAGTCGAGAGTTGATGTATTGCGCAGAGGCCAAGCAGCTGAGGAGCTAGACAGCCATGCTGGACCTTTCCAACAAAGAGAAGAAGTTGGTAAATCTTCTGGTGAGAGGCGACGCGAGGCGCTATCAGCTGGATTCGGCTTGGAGGGTACGGGATTCCACAAAGCAGATAGTAATTCAGTTTGGATAGTAGATACGCGATTAGCGACAAAACAGGCAACGTATACTATATAGCCAACTATAGTTGGCTGCAGAAGCAGCCAACTAAGTATTATTGTAGAATCCCGCGAACAGAAAATAGCCAAGTCAGCTCATTAAAGATAACTGACTACGAATGGAATGAGCTTTGTCAACAGAGTAGCAGCGCATAGTTCAAGGTGTGGAATACTCACAGTCTAGATCAGGGCAACCTTCGTCTTTGCAATAAGAAGTTTAACTGCAATTTCACCTTATTCTAAAATAAAACGCGAATGGAAAACCGCAGAATAATCCAGGCCAGATGGATCGGAAAAGCCGTGTATTTCAATAGAATTAGTATCGCTACCACAGAAAGTCCACCTCGAAATTAAAGTGCGCGATAATGCTGTTAATTAAGAGCGAAAATCATACCAATCTTGTGCAAGTTTGGATGGAAGCGTAAGATCCCAATCAAGTTTTTGTAACAAAAGTTTTTGAAGTAAAATTTTTGTAATCATAGTAACTGGAGCTAGCCAGCCCATGGGGTCATACAACTTCGAATCCTGAATTTCATTAATGAGAAAATAAAATGCATCATCTGAAGAACTCCATAAAATTCCAAGAATCTTGAGCCCCGAGGAATCATCAAATGGAAGTTCTATGGCTAAGCTGTGATCCGATTGATCACAAAAAGACAAATTTGAATTTTCGACCAAATAGTCCAACTTTTATTCAAGAAAGATAAAGTTTCTACTTAAGCAGATGCATTTTTAAATTAAAAAGTGAAATTTTCGAGAAAAGAGAGATCAATGAAAAACAATTTTTTTAACTTAGAATCAGAATTTTTATTTTCCTTGTTAACCTACATGTTTTGCAAGCGAGACAAAAAAGTTATAAAATGAAACTGAGCTTGGGGCGACTTATCATTTACTTGGATTTACTGGTCGCCAGATCACAGTTGACTAGTACTATTTTAAACTTGTCCGACCTTTTAAACGCGTTACCACTGAACTTTTTTATTACCAACAGTCGGTGACAAGGAAAAAAATTTAACAGAATGAAAATGAAATATTTAAATAAATTTTGTTTATAAATTGAAAAATCTATGTCTATTGAACTTTTTTTCAAATATTCATCTTCAATCTTCGTTTGATTAGTATTAATTGTCATGGTTTAAAATTTTTGTTTTCGTTTGAAAATTCCACTTTTTGGTCAAACATTAATCTACTCTATTAAAAATTAACCAATTTTGTTAAACAGTATTCTTTTTGGAGAATTTTCAACTGTCCTGTTACAAGCTTGCTTTTTGACTGAGGATTCCAGTATTTCGTTGAAAATTCATTTTTTGGCTTAAAATTAAATTCTTAACTAAAAATTTAAATATTCTATTTCTGGTGGAAAATTGATCTTTTTCAATTGAAAATTCAGCTAATACGATGAAAATTTAAGTATTTTGTTGAAAATTCGGCTTTGTGGTAGAAGATAAATCTTCTTTCTTGAAAATTCGTCCATTTGGTTGAAAATGTATGTGTTTTCTTAAAAATTCGTGTTTTTGGTAAAAAATAATCCTCTTCTTTGAAAATACCATTATTAGGTCAAAAATGGATGGTCATAGTTGAAAATTAAGCAATTTTGTTGCAGCACTTGGTGATGGTTGTCTTTGCGTCTGGTTATCCTGAGAACTGTCTAACTCTCGAGGAGTGTCACAGGATGAGGGATGAAAACTCTAAAGGGATTGACGCATTTCCCCGCGAGGGGCACGCCCCCAGATTCAATGACATCTTCATCAGGTCAGGGGCCATCGTAGTGGAGGACATCTGGTCGCAAGACTGGATAGTGGGAAAAACCCCCACTACCCACAGCGACTGTACTGATTCCGTACGGATTCCTATCGTCAGTATTCCTGAATCCTCTATCAGAGCCCTTGCGGCTCTTGATTAACAATCCTATCTAGGGGCTAGAGGTGTTTATCGCCTCGGCTTATTTTCCTGTCGATGCTGAGGGACCTCTGCCTCCCAGACAGGTGGAAGCTCTAATTCGACACTGTCACGAGAATAAAATTCCTCTGCTGTTGGGCTGTGATGCAAACTCTCACCACACGGTGTGCGGAAGCACAAATATAAATGACAGAGGGACATATTTGATTGAATGTATAGCGGGCACACAGCTGGAGATTCTGAATCGGGGTGATACTCCCACATTCCAAACTAAAAACAGGAGTGATGTTCTCGATTTGACTCTATGTTCGGGTGTACTGAGGAGCAGAGTAGTGGACTGAAGAGTCTCCGATGAGTGGTCTCTCTCAAACCATAAATATATCGTGTTTCGATCAACCCTAGGAAAACCGGTCGTTTCCAAAATCAGAAAGCCCAGAAATAGACTTTGGGACTCGTATCAAGAGGAATTCAAAGCGAGGCTTTAGGAATTTTCCACAAGCTATGCACCATTGATGAGTTAGAGCGCGCCGCGGATTATCTGCGAAGGGCTCTGACTGCATCATATGAGAACGATTGCCCTACAAGCACAATTAAGTCTGGGCAGGCAGCAGAATGGTGGAATACCCACCTGGAGAGACTCCATGAAAAGACAAGAATGTTGTGCAATAGGGCAAATAGAAATATAATCCCTTCGGACTGGGACATCTATAAGACGGTCAAGTCTGATAAAAATAAAAATATAAGAAAGTATAAGCGGGAAGATTGGAGGGGCTTCTGCGAGGAATCGAAAAACATTCTGGAAACAGCGAGGCTCCACAAGATACTAACGAAAAATCCGGAAGCTCGCCTCGGGCTCATAAGGCTCAATGATGGCACGTTTGCCGAAGACGAAGAAGCAACGCTGAATCACCTGATGGATGTTCAGTTCCCGGGGTTCCAACGAATCCGAACCGACCAAGAGGAGTAAGGCTGGGGCCAAGAGGTGGTGAGGGCCGACTAAAATTCCGCCTCTACATTCGATGATTAGAAGAAGGTGGAATAGGCTATAGCGTCCTTCTGCCCTTGTAAATCACCAGGGGCGGATGGCATTTATCTAGAGCTTTTACAAAAAGTCATGGATTTGGTGGTCCCTCTTCTAAAGAAATTATTTAGGACAAGCATAGCCCTCAAACACTTAAACAGTATAGCCAAAAACAGCTAGACGGACAAGGCAGAGTTTTGAGCATAGTGTTAGTGGATAATCTAGTCATTATTTTTGAACAATTACGGTCGTTTTCTTCTCAATTTTTCGCAAAAGTTTGTCACCACTTCCTGTCTATCTTCACCATGTCCGCTACAATTTTAGTGCTTAGACGTCGGTCGTTTCAAACAATTTCAGAGATTTTCCGGACTCCCACAAAATCTTACGTGCGACTCAAAAAAAATGCACGTGACACCATGAGCCGTCTCCTCTTTTGCGTCACATTATTGACACTATCTCTCGCACTTCGCTATTCCGAAGGGTACCTCTGCGGCAAACCTGGAAATCGAAAGCATAAAGTCACTGATGTATTTTACATGGATGGTCTTAAGATCTATGCTAAAAATAAAGAGAAACTACATGTAGCTCTAGACATTGTCAAAGAGTACTCTCAAGAAATCGGAATGGAGTTCGGGTTAGCGAAATGCGCCAAGGTTTATTTGAAGAAAGGAAAACTTAATGGAATCCCGCAAGGCCCTGAGCTCGTCGACAGAAGCGGTATACGACACCTTGGCGCTGGAGAGACCTATACATACCTGGTCGTGCCACAGAGCCGCATTCAGGACGTGACATCTATAAAGGATACTCTCTGATGCAGATACAAACATCTCGTCAGACGGACTTGGTCTTCCGAACTGTCAGCGAGGAACAAAGTATCTGCGACGAACATGCTTGCCGTCCCGGCAGTACTCTATTAATTTGAAGTGGTTCCATGGACGAAGGACGAGCTCAGATCCCTCGATATCGGGTCCCTAAAGGTTATGCACATGAACAAAAGCATGCACCTTAAATCTTCTGTTCCGCGACTTTACATCTCACGCCCTCAAGGTGATCGTGGAATACTAAATCTGAAATAACTTCATAACAGGATTATTTTGAGTACGGCACATATAGTCGCAAATGGACAAGCCCCTCTTCTTAAAATGGTCAGGAAACACGAAGAAGTGAGCAAAGGAGCGTTTCTCTCCAAAACAGCGGAGGAGGCTGCTGAAACACTCAGCCTTGACTTCAATATCAGGGATGAGCAAAGTGCATCAAATCTTATCCATCTCGAGTACTCACTCCTGAAGGCCCGGATTAAGAAAGCACAGAAGGAAAACTTCCGCGAACAGCTCCTCGAGAAGAAGATGCACGGCATCTTCCACAGAAATGTGGAGGATCTGTCGATGTCGTATGAGCTAACGTTTGCTTTCCTTAAATCATCCGGATTGAAGTCGGGCACGGAGTGTCTCATTTTGGCTTGCCAAGACGGCGTCATTTCTACTCTAGCATACCTTTGCCACATTTTGAACAAAGACATTCCCGATGATAGCTGCAGAGCGTGTCATGCACACCCCGAGAATTTAGGACACATACTATCTGGTTGTACAACTCATGCGGGAGCGACCTACATCCAAAGGCACAATGCGGCACTAAGAGTACTTTATTACCATCCCTGTCACTCTTAAGGCATCAGCCCAAATACCGCTCCCCTAAACGCTCCTAGGGAAATAGAATCAATTGTCGAGAATGCGAAGTGTGGGATATACTGGAACTTCATATTCTCGACAATTGTTTCTGTTGCGCACTCGATGCCTGGCATAGTTGTTCTTGACTTCGAGAAACGAACCATGTTCGTTATCGAATTTTCGGCACCAGCTGACAAAAACATCATAGCCAAGGAGAATTAAAAGAAAGAGAGTATTGATAACTTATATGGGAGTTGCGACGGCTATACCCGAAATACTCCGTTAAGCTTATCGTCTTGATCATCGGCGCTCTTGGAGGTGCCAAGGTTTCACTGGTTGATAGCCTGAAAAGCATCCCTGCGTGTCAAGAAAATGCTAAGACACTTGCGGGGAAAATGCAGAAGACGGTCTTCCTTGGGTCGCTCCATGTCCTTAGGGTGCACGAGACTTTTGCCGGATCATCGTATTGAATTCGTCGCAGACATTATTGGTCGTTCGAGCCGGATGAGGGCTTCAGCTAGTGGATTGCAGTGCTTTTTGCAGGATTAAAGTGACTAATATGTGAAGTGTTCTAAAGTTCATCGCGAAATTTGTTATTTGAAAAATAAATGTGGCCGATTTCAAGCGTCATGTTGCGAAACGGCACGGAGACAGTGTCGTGAAGGCAATTTTCGGCGATCTATAGGTGACGTCACGAGAAGACGTCCCGCGCTCTTGGCAACAGGTGCCTTGTTACACTTGCTCGTATGATGTGTATCCTTACGCCGGTGCGTGCGCAATGCTTGGTGTTGATCGGCAGACCATCACTGCCCTCAAGTCGCTCCATACAATGAGAGGTTTGCGATAGCATGTGCTTTTCCATACTCTACGTTTGGTAAGTGTTTGAAGCTTTATGAACAGCTGATACTTTGCAGCGCTGTGCTTCGTAGCATTCGACACTTCATTCTTAAACTGTGTAGTGCTTCGCTGTCATAATAATACAGGATTGTGTTCTTCTTTGACTTTTTAACGTGTTCCGATTTGATTAGAAATGTATTTTTTTATTATTTTGGATGTAATTGTGAAAGTGTATCGGTCTTATTTCAATTCCCTTTGAACTTTCAAACTTTTAAAGACTTTAGAACAGTGATCTTTTGCAGCACTATTCATCGTAACTCTTTTTCTTGTGCTTTCATATTGTGTAGTGTTTCGCTGTCATACTGACAGGATTGTTTCTTCTGTGACTTTTTGACTTTTTAACATGTTTCGATTTTATTCAGATCTTAACTATTTTTTTGTAACTTTTAAAGTGTACCGTTTTTTATTTCGATTTTTTTTTGAACTTTTGAACATTTTTAGTACAGCAGATAGTTTGCAGCACACATTGAAACTCTCTTTTTGTGCATCCATACTGTGTAGTGTTTCGCTGCCATACTGACAGAGTTGTGTTTTTTGTTGTTGATTTTTTTGAGTTTTTTTTAAGTATATCGATTTTATTCGATTTTTCTATTGTTTTTACGTTTATTGCCAATTTGAAAAAGTCTGGTAAAACGAACCTTTCCAAGAACGTTCTTAACGTACACTTGGAAAACTTGGAAAAGAAGTGGTCCAAGTTTGGTACAAATCATGATCAGCTTCTCATTGTACGTGAGGACAATTCAACCGATCCATACTTTGGGCAAGATTTGTTCACTAAAGGGGAAGAAAAATATGTTGCTGCGAAGGTGTATATGCAGGACGAGTTAGATGCACTTGCTGGTTCTTCCTCTTCCAAATGTACAATCCCTGCTACCAAAGATCCTCCTTTAGCACAAGTGAAAAAGATGTTTCCACAACTGGAATTACCCAAATTTTCCGGTGATTTCACTGCATGGCCTGCCTTTCGGGATATGTTTTGTTCAATGGTAAAGGATGACGCTGCTCTGCCGTCAGTCCAGAAACTGCATTACTTGAAGGCGAGTTTGACAGCTGAGCCTGCTCAGCTGTTAGTCAATATAAGTATCACTGGTGATAACCCGGAGCGAGTATGGACAACACTTATGGATCGCTACGATAGTGAACGGGCTCTCATCGACGCGTATTTAGGGAAACTTTTCGGGATAGAACCTGTTACTAAGGAGCATGTTTCGGGACTTCGTACTCTTTTAAATGACACTTGTGAAGTGATTGGTGGACTTACCTTCATGAACAGACCAACGAAAAACTGGGATGATATTCTGGTTTACATGACAGTGAATCGTTTAGACCGCTCCTCCCGTGAAGCTTGGGAAGAAAAAACGGGATCATTCGTTTACTGACAGTAATTTTAAAATGACAGGTGTCAAATTTGGTAAGAAAGGTTTTCACACACAAGCTCATGGTGCTGCTCTAAAAGAGAGTGGTTGTCCGCTATGCCGTGGTAAGCACT
>CAKNWT010000177.1:0-16265 GCA_932066315.1 Andricus coriarius | reverse complement strand
TCATTTTCGCAATGTAGTGGGAAAACTGACTAATGCTGCAGTGAATAAGTGTTTAAACAAATGTAACTAAAAAATATACTATCGCAGCATCATAGTACAAATATATACGTAAGCAGTCGTTATCTCACATACAAGTCAGATGACGACGTTATTAGTTTCGAGATTGTCCTTCGGAGATATAATCATTAAATTTTCATCTCAGATACAGGGCACTGGTTTTAGTTGGTTATAAATTATGTACGTAAGAAAGAAAAATTATTAAAAAGGAAAGTTCCTTGAATAATTTAATACTACAGAGAAAAGTCAATGTCAAATAAGGAAAAAATACAACATGATAAAATACATGTGCATTTTTTTTATTCCCCAGATCAAATCGAATATTCTCACCAAAAAAGTAATAATCTTACAGTTTCCAAGGTTTTTACCATGAATTATTAAATGTATACACGTAATAAGTGTGAGTAGATGGCAATAACCTACTGTAACGCATAAGATTTAAAAAGATGCGTACCTTAGTTTACTTTTAAATTAAAACCACTATAGACGTCATTTTACAAGTCAAAATACTGTCCAAAAATAAAATATGTATTTTTTTATAGAAAGCTGCGCACAATATGTAAACATATTGAAAATAAAAATCTTTTGGAAACGTTACCGGGCTAGTATCGTGTGACTTGTTCGACTTATTGGAAAAAATCGACTTTTTGAAGGTTAAAGTTGAAATACTTTGTCAAAAATTAATTTGATTAATTGGAGATGCACGTGTTTGGTTAAAAATCATTTATTTTAAATTAAAACTATAACAATTTTGTTCTAAATTAATGTATTTTGTTTCAAATTCAGCCTTTGTAGTAGCAAACTGACCCCTTTTATTAAAAATTCGAATATAAACAAGTCCAAGTTGTTCTGGTGCACACCAAAGTCATGTTTGGTCAATTTTAGTCACATTTTAGGTCAGAAATGATTAAAATGACAAGGAACTGCGTATTTATAAATGATACCTCACTTCAGAAAGTATTTTACAGGGTAACAAATGAAAAAGTGTGAAAACTAATTGATTACTATTTTTTAACAGGTACAGGAATAACAAAAATGAAATGATGAATAAATAGTAGAAACTTCAAAGTTTTATTAAGGAGCACAATTGCATGGTTTTAAAAGTTTTATATATTTTAGAAACGAACATCGTAAAAATACCGGAAATTCATCTGGGGCAATACACCTAGTGGTATAGGTGTTCGAAATGTGCACCATCTGAATTGGCGCAATAAACAAACCTTTTTTTAAAACAATAAAACACACGTTCTCTTACAGTATCAGAGATATCACGAAACGCCATCTGAATAGCCGACTAAGGTTGCTTTACGTTTTGGGTTGATGGGCGTAACAAAGGTCTCTAAAGAAATTTCAAAGACAAAAATATACGAACTTGACCTTCATTTTTGGACCCTTAAAAATTTTATCAAAGGCTGACTCGATTCGACAAATCCTTCAAAAGTTAGCGTGGCTACAACATTCAGGTAACCATACATACAGCATACATACATACAGACATGCAGACATACAGACATACATACATGCAGACATACAGACATACATACATGCAGGCATACATACATACATACATACATACATGCAGACATACATACATACAGGCATACAGACATACAGACATACATACATACAGACATACATACATACATACAGACATACAGACAGACAGACATACATACATACATACATACATGCAGACATACATACATACAGGCATACAGACATACAGACATACAGACATACATACAGACATACAGACATACAGACATACAGACATACATACATACAGACATACATACATACATACATGCATGCAGACATACATACATACATACATACATACAGGCATACAGACATACAGACATACAGACATACAGACATACATACATACATACATACATACAGCCATACATACATACATACATACATACATACATACATACAGACAGACAGACACCGACAAAATTTTATGATTTTCGGAATCTGTGAGTGATGAGACGTAAAGATTCGTTAAAAACCAGAAATCGAAAATTTGGACGATTACATTACACTCTCATGAATGAGAATGTAAAAAGTCACATGTATTGAGATTTGGTGAGAAGAAGGCCATTCTATACCACCACCTGCAAATTCGGGGTACCTTACACCAATAATATGATGTACGCATTCTTTGAAAATTTACTCAAAAAATGTGTGTGTGTGTGTGTGTGTGTGGTGCGAGGATGCTCCATCTTGTAAAAAATAGTGATTCTTTGCTGAAACCCCTTTCCTTCCCTTGAGTGAAGACTTTTTGTTTGAGAAGTTGCTGATAACTTTCGCCATTTAGCCAGAAATGTGATCGATCCCTAAAAACAATGCGATCTCGATCGATCTCTCCATCATTGAACATTTGAAGCATCTAATTGGAAAACTCTACCTGCGTGGCCATCGCAGCATGTGTTAGCATTTGAAGAGTAGAGATTTTAAAAGGATGAAGTTTCGAAAAGTTCTTCAGGATTATTCTCAATGTTTCTCGGTTCAAATCTAGTGCTTGCGCTGCTCTGTTTGTCGATAATTTAGGGTTATTCTGAAAATGTTCCTCCACCTGCATAATCTTTTTACATTTTCATCCTAATCAGAAGGTATTAGTTTCATGTAAACTTTGATTTTGTAGAACTTTTTTTTGAAGAATTGAAAATGTAGTGTACGGCTATTTGTAGTACTCAGAATGTCGAACAATTTATCTGTAATATATTTTTTGATAGGAAGCATATTATCAGAAAGAGAGCATTTTCAAAATTGTAAAAAACAAAACGAAAATGAAAATCGTTGGCCGCACAAGACACGATATGAAAAAAAGTCAACTAGAGAGAAACGCTGCTTTTTGAATTTCAATTTCTGTACAAGAAGACACAAGGTACAATAAAATGGGTTTTTCTCAACATTTAACATTATTTGACTTTGAATAATTGTTTGATGAAAACAAGGTCATTTTCTAGAAATAAATTATCTCTAACTCATCATCTGATAAAAAGCAATATGTGGAGGCTGTTAAGATCTCTAGACTATGTAACAAATTAAAATGTACGATAATATTAAAATTACTAAAATGAGAATTTGCTCAATTATATTTTGTTATAATCTTTTATGGCTGAACAACTTTTGGCTTTTCTTTTTTTTTCGCTGTTTGTGGTTTCCCAAAATTTAATTTTTTTATTTCTAATACTATTTTTTACCATCACAAAAAATACCCGTCCTACCAAAAAATTATTTATGCAAAATTAGTAGCTCTTTTTTGGATGAGCAACTTGTGTCTTTCAATTTTTTCCGAAGCTTGTGTCGTTTCTGGTCAGTGTTTCGAAAGTGATCGTTCCTACAGTATACCGACACTTTCCTAAACAAAATTTGTTCTGACTCAGGGGGTCTCAAAACGCGGAGAGTTTATGAAAATCGACCAAGCCAAATTTTTTATAAAACTAATACCTTCTCATCAGAATGAGAACGTGAAAAGCTTTCATGTGTAACAATTAAAGGAATGGTAGAATAGGAAAGGATAATAATAATCGTTATTGAACATGAAAAAACGTATGCTTTGAACTGTAGTATTCTAAACGTTTGTCATTGTAAGTAAAAAAAAAAATTTTGACTATGAAAACTGTAAATTATTACAGATTTTTGTATTTTCAAATTCTTGAAGGTGTACTTTTCTGTCACTACAATAAAATAAAACAATATAAAAAAGTACGAAATTCTTCCGAATGATAGACAACAGCTCGTATTGTATTGTAAAGATTTGTAAGTTTACAAAATAATTAACGTACAATTAAAAGTGACTTTATGAAGTGAAACGCCCATATTTGAAAAATGTAAAACGCCTGAATTTTCTGTAACGGCAAGTGCTGGAGCACAAAAATAGATGTTGCTATTTTTGAGGAGCCTAAAAATCAGACGATTGAAGTAGTAAAATTCTCAAAATGATTATTTTGTGACAAAGTCATATCTGCTGCTGGTAAAGAGGTTGATTTTCAACTTTCAGGGTTGAAACACAATAATCAATGTACTTTTTCATTACAGATAAGGGTGATTACCAAAAAGTGAACCAGTTTAGACAATGAGATTTTCGAAAACAACGAAAATTTTCAAACTGGGGGATTTTATAAATAAAATATTACCAGTAGTGCGATAAATGTTTTTGAAATACCGTTTATCGTTGCAAGAGCACATTTTGTGATACCTTGAAAATTGTGATTTGCCAGTAAGCAGAGATTGCTGAGAAATATATTCTTTATAAGGCTGTAAATAACTAGTGGTTCTTTGTATGAGAAAATGTTACAATATTAAGATTTTATTTTCTGTCAGATTATTACAAAACTAATTCCTTAGTAAAAAGGAAATTATTGAGAACTGTGTATATTAATTTTGAAAAAGTTATAAACATGGAAAACATGAAAAGTGGAAGAGTTTAATAAAACGAAGCTATTGAAAAAATACGAAAGACCTGTTGAGACATTGTTAACGTTATAGTCAGTTTTCAATTTCAAAATATTTTCTTCTGATTATTTTGAAAAAGGTAACAAAAATAAAAAATTTTTAGATTCCTTAAATTAAAATGGATCAATATGAGATCAATATGAATCAAAATATTATCTAATTATGCCTATTTAGGATCCCTTGAACGCTACTTTTCAACAGAGTTCTGCTTTTGATTTTCACAATTTTTCTCGGTTCAACATTATATCTATTTTCCATAGAGAAGTGAAATTATTTAGCAAACTTTAGAATTTGGGGATCGCATCTTATGTAAGCAAAAATTTATCAATTCGCAAAACCTGTGAGGTATGCACTAGCCACCGTATTTAAGCATTTCAGTGCTAATACTGTCTACACTAGCAGCCTTACCATTTTTTAAGCACCTAACTATACCTCTATCCTCAGTGACACAGACTTTTTCAATTGGATTTTCAAATGCATTACTTTCTATTTCACTTTTCTAATGCTCTAAATCTTCACCTCCTAATAATTTTTTAATAGAGCCTTTTAAAGCGTTTACTATGCCCTCTGTATCATATATCATTTCACCTTTGCTCTTTCTCGTGCTGTCAAACTCTGTACTTTTACTTCCCGTCATCACTTTAAATATTTGTTTCATGCTTCCTTGAAAGTCGTTTTGTAATTTCTTCTCTTCTACTGTTCTGATTTCATCTTTAATTTCCTTGACTAGTCGTTTAAATTTCCTCTTTTTGTGTCTGTAATCATTTTCAAGTCTATTTCTCTCCTCATCGCTAAGACCTCTGATGTTTAATGTTCTCTCGTACGCTTAATTCTTTTCTTGTCGGGCTGCCTTAATTTCATCAAATCACAACGCATCACCAGATTTTCTTCCTAAAACCGCCGTACCAGTTAGTTCAATCGCAGACTTAACAATAATATCATGTAACAAAGTCCACACGCCCTCTATATCTTTATTGCTTCCAAGTGCCTCCCAAGTTGTCTCGTCTATGCGTTCGTTTATGTTATTCTGAAGGTCTATTCGCACTTTCGTTTTCTGTAAATTTTCAATCGTGATTGTTTTTTGTTTCATTTTTTTCTGTTTTCTTTCTTCACCATACCCGCCCTAAGTTTACTTTGGAGACTAAAAGGTAATGATAAGTAGTGTATTCGGAAGCCTGCATGACTCTTGTATCTTTAACTAGTTCTCTTACTCTTTGATCGGCAATAACGAAGTTAATTATACTGCGATTATTTCCTTTAAACCAGGTGTACGTGTTGATCATTTTATGTCCGAACCAAGTATCTGATTCCTACCTTCATCCTAGCCCACAACAATCCCTCCAATCGCCAAAGGAACACAGACGAGTCTTCCAGCTTACCTGAAAACCACGCCGTGGTTCAATGTTTTTAGTGCATTGAGAACCATTACATTTTAGCGTCATATAATTTGTTATTCTTTAGTTTTTGGGAGTTTCCAGTCTCAAATTGCACAATGTAAGTCTGGCTCCCGATTTTATATTGTAAAATTCTAAAACCCTGAGATTAAAAATTATTCAATTTTTAGTCCTGGGAACATTTTATGTTGACGGAATTTCAGTTTTCCATTCTTCGAAGTTTCATTTTTTATGACTGCAGTTTTGGTCCGTTGTTGATTCGTCCACCAAGTCATTCTCGTTTCGTGGTTTAATCATTTTCAGGCTTCAAACTGTGATCTGTTTAATTTTAAAGGCAACTTCTTTGAAATTTTTACAATTTTAAATGTTTGATATTGAAACATTGTCTTGTTTTAAACTTCGCTTGACAAAAACTATATTAATTAGATAATGCCCCTTTCTTATAAATTATAAATGACCATTTTGTCATGACATAGACAAATTTCCAATGGTTCAAGTTTTAGTTTAAATGATTCGAAATTAGAAGACATTAAAAGAGTTTGCTAAAATTCTTAATCGAATTTTGTAATATTTCTGTGTAATTATTTTAAAGTGAACACGCGAAGGTTAAGTACATTAAGCATGCAAATAATCTTGTTTTTTTTTTCGATGAAACGTGACATAGGTTTCAATACGAGATCAGTTTACAAGTTCACTTCACAACTGTTTACAAGTTGTACGCTATCACCTTCTGGCTGCGTCATGTATACACTGAGCCTTCTCAAGTTCTTTAATTGAATTTAAAAATGAGTAATTAGTAAAAATTTTCTGACCGACATCTAGAGAATTCACCGCTAAATATTTTTTTGAACCAGAAGAAAACCGGAAAATGACCAGAGATTTTTTTTGTAGAATTTTAGTGTTCATCCTGAAATATTTCGAAATATATATTTTTTTCTTCAGATAGTCTTTTTTATATAAGGCTGACGATTTTTTAACACCTGCGCAGGTCTCACATTAATGTTCTTAAAATAATAAGTGTACAAAAACAGTCGTAATAAATGATGGACTGAAAACTACATAATTATACATCGACCAAGTCAAATGTTGAGAGCAAGGTGGATAATCGTCAGAGTTTTTGTAAAATGTAGATGGCAACTTTTGATCTGTGGATAATAAAAAGCTACCTTAATTGGATGTTAACTAACACTACGGAAAAAATATTGTTATGCCTTCTCAAAAAGGCCGTGTAATTATTATTGATTTCAAAGTCCAAAAGTTAAAAATTGTTTCATCCTTCAGGGTTTAGTTTGAAGATGTTCAACCTCCAATTTCTTGTCTTGCTGCGTACATTTTCCAACTACAAATTATTACAATCTCATCACAGAAGGTATTATATTTGTGTAAAATTTACCCCCCACCCTGCTTTTGTTAAATGTACCTCTTTTGAGACATTCTGAACCCCAAATGCGTATGTCTGGCTAGAGTGTGTTTATTTGTGTGTGTGTGTGTTCCTGTGTCTGTAGATTTTAAGTCTGTCAGCACGGTAACTTTACTGTATTCAACTGAAGGTCAGGTTCGTTAACAATGCACGACATGAAAAATAATCTTGATAAGAAAAACGTTTCTTTCTAAACATCGACACACCAACAAACTGTGCTTACTCAAAAAGGGACTACACATGTGTTAATAATCATTCTTTTATACGATGCGCAGTTTTTGTTTTTAAATACAATTGAAAATAAAAGAATCTAATTTTTGAAAGAACGACACAAGTTGTGAAAACAATTAACTAAAAAGAGTTGCTCAAATAAAGAAGAGCTACAAATTTTTCATGAATAATTTTTTTAAGGACGCGTAGTTCTTGTTTTATTTTGGAAAAATAAAATTGAAAATTAAAAAAAAGTTGTTCAACCGAAAAAGATCGACAAAATTGTTATAAACTTTAGTTACTTCCCCGTAAAATCCGATAAAGTCTTGTTAAATCCTTTAAAACCCATTAAAATATAATGAAATTCTTCCAAATTTTATTTTGCTGAATATCGTTTGAAGGGCGTTTGACTCGAGATGAAAGATCTCGAACGTAGGACCAATAACCTTCATCCACAAAACGTACTGACAAACATCAGACAACGGGGAGCATCTCCGATGCTAGGATTTCTGCCAGGAATAATTAGACCTGTTGCAGGCAATAACTCCATGTTTGGCGAGCTGATCTCGAGCAAATACATCCAAGAGAAGAAAATCCAGAAAGAGAGCTTGATCAGTTTAAACTTGACTTATTCATTACTGCAGTGACGTTCAATAAAATTAGTGAATATACGACATAAATAAACTACACAAGCACTTCAAATCAAATGCTGAGAATGATGGGAGCCGGATTGGATAGCTAAACAAGATCAGCCGATCAACCCCTAGATACCATATACGACGCTAGAAGAGGACATCTACGGCCCTCTCTGTTAACCACCAACCAACTATAGGTTGTATGTCGACGTGTATAAGACCATGCTCTCAATCTCATGTTTCCTACTCGAGGACAAAAAGCCAGTGTCGAGCAATTGGCACTATCGTGAACATCAACGATAACGGTGAAAAATGGATCTTTAAGATTGGTACTGGACACTCAACTTCTCGAAAAATGAAACAATCAAAACCATATTTTATTCAATATTCGTCCCTCAAGAAATATTTGTAACCAACTATGGCCGTGCGTTTATAAATTTTGATTCTAGATATAACCTAAAACAAAAACTTGCGAAAGTGGGCTGCTGAGCCATCCAAGACAAGACACATTTGAAACCTGCGATATCAAAATTTCATACCAGAGAGACTCATATTGGATCAAGGTGAAGACTTTAGCGGGATGGATTCACTCTTTCGACAGGGAGCAATCAGCAGAATTAATCTGCCCAATACAACTATTAATAAAAATTTAGTTATCAAAATTTGAAATAGTCCAACTAGATACACGTTGTATATTGAAAACAGAGTGCTAAATTTTAACCAGTCTTTTAGTCAACCCTCATTCTACAGAGTTCATTTACGAACCAACTCTAAATGTTCACGTAACAAAAATATCACTTGGCGTGGGACACAATAACCAGAAGATTAACATCACTGAATTAATGATTATAAGATCATCAAAAGGAGACGTTGAATACGGACAAAAAAAGTGTAGAATTTTTATGGAAGATCGAGAAAAAATTAGAGGCATTCACTGATCAGATGGCATTCCGCAAAAATCACTGAACCCTTACTCGCCGATCTTATATTGGATGAGGTTCATTAACTAACCTTGGGATTAATTACCTATTTTTTTCTCTCTCAAATCTCAATAGTACTATTAGCCTGTATCGCTTGTACTAGCAAGAAGCGATCTAGGAGATACTAGGGTGGCTCTTATTTTCAAAGGTTTAATTTTCTTCACACAACCACCCAGTATGCAGGAAAAGGATTTGTGGCTTGTGTCAGGATGTAACTCCATATGTGAAAGGCCGCTCGAAAAAAACGTCAAGGGCACGCATAGCCGTCAAGGGTATGGATGCGATCTTGGTGCCTAAATTCTGCTCTAGGGATCTCACCGTTATTAAGGCAAGGCTCGGGGCAGTAGCGGAGAAAGGCTAGAGGTGTATATCGCCTCGGCCTATTTCCCTGGCGATGCCGAGGGACCACCGGCTCCTAGCGAGGTGGAGGCTCTAATTCGGCACTGTCAGGAGAATAAAATCCCTCTGCTGTTGGGCTGTCATGCGAACTCTCACCATACGGTGTGGGGAAGCACAAACATCAACGACAGAGGGAAAGAATTAATCGAATATATAGCAGGCACAGAGCTGGAGATTCTAAATCGGGGTGATACCTCCACATTCCAGACTAAAAACAGGAGTGAGGTTCTCGATTTGACTCTATGTTCGGGTGCACTGAGGAGCAGGGTAGCGGACTGGAGTGTCTCCGATGAGGACTCTCTCTCGGACCACAAATATATCGTTTTTCGATTAACCCTAGGGAAACCGGTGGTTTCTAAGATCACAAACCCCAGAAATACACTTTGGGACTCGTATAAAGAGGAACTTAAAGGGAGGCTCGCGGAATTGCCCACAAGCTATGGTACCATTGATGAGTTAGAGGACGCTGTGGATTTTCTGCGAAGGGCTCTGACTAAATCATATGAGAACAATTGCCCTACAAGCACAATTAAGTCTAGGAAGGGAGCAAAATGGTGGAATACCTACCTGGAGGGGCTCCATAAAAAGACAAGAACGTTGTGCAATAGGGCAAATAGAACTAAATTGCCTTCCGACTGGGACATCTATAAGGTGGCCCAGTCTGAATACAATAAAAATATAAGAAAGTACAAGCAGGAAGATTGGAGGGGCTTCTGAGAAGAATCGAAAAACATTCCGGAAACAGCGAAGCTGCACAAGATCCTGGCGAAAAATCCGAAAGCTCGCCTCGGGCTCATAAGGCTCGATAATGGTGAGTTTGCCGAAGACGAAGAAGCAACGCTGAATCACCTAACGGAAGTTCACTTCCCGAGTTTTCAGCGAATCCGAACCGACCAAGAGAGGGAAGGCTGGGGCCAAGATGTGGTGAGGGCCGACTGGAATTTCGCCTCTAAGGTCGTTGATTACAAAGAGGTGGAATGGGCCGTAGGGTCCTTCTGTCCTTTTAAATCACCAGGGGCAAATGGCATTTATTCAGCGCTTTTACAAAAATGCATGGATTTGGTCGTCCCTCCTCTGACGAAATTATTTAGGCCAAGTATAGCTCTTAAACATGCCAATGGCATGGAAGGATGGCAGAGTGGCCTTCATACCCAAACCGGGGAGGGAGGGTTACACTGCTGCAAAAGATTTTCGACCAATCGGCCTAACGTCTTTTATCGTGAAGACGTTGGAGAGGTTGGTCGAGAGATATATTAGGGATGAGGTGCTCTTGGCCTCCCCGCTGCATAGAGGGCAGCGTGCTTTTCAGGTAGGCTGCTCGGTAGAAACTGCACTTCATGCTGTTGTGGCAAAATTGGAGCAGCAGTTGGAACAAAAGGGGTATGCTGTGGGCGTTTTCTTCGATATAGAGGGTGCTTTCAGCAATACTCCTCCATAAGTAATATGTAGAGAGGCTCTGAGATGTGGCGTGTGGACCAGCTTGTACGCTGGAGAGGAAGCATGCTACGTCGGAGAGTACTCGAAACCAGATGGGGTGAGGGCCTAGTAAGGGGATTAGCTCCACGGGGATGCCCACAGGGGGGTGTCCTGTCACCCCTCATGTGGTGCATTGTTGTGGACGGCCTCCTTCGAAGGCTAAATAAAGAGGGGTATTATACTCAGGGATATGCGGATGACTTTGTAATCCTAGTCAGGGGGGCTCATTTGGAGCCGCTGATGGGTCTTATGAAGTCGGCGCTGCGCATTTTAGAGCTCTGGTGTGATAGCTCAGGGCTGTCAGTAAATCCTGAAAAGACCAACCTGGTCATTTTCTCGAAAAATTATAAAATTCCAATAGTTGACGCTCCAGTATTTTGTGGTGGGGGGCTGACGTTTTCAGATTCGGTTAGATATCTGGGAGTAATCCTAGATAGCAAGCTGAACTGGGCAAAGCACCTGGAGACCCAATGCAGGAAGTTTGTCATGACTTTTTGGAGGTGCAGGAGAGCCTTTGGGTTGACGCGGGGACTAGGGCCTAAAATGCTTGCATGGCTCTACTCTGCTGTTCTTAAACGCAGGCTCCTATATGCGGCCGTGGTTTGGTGGACACGGGCGGAACTTTAAACAATTCAGGACAGACTGCGAAGATTACAAACGCTAGCATTTAGGGGTTTGACTGGAGCAATGAGGACTACGCCCACAGCGGCGATAGGATTCATGCTCTGTGAAGAACCCCTACATGTCGCGATAATCGCTAGAGCGGCACATGCGATGGGCCGTCTGGCAAGAGTAAGTAGGTGTACTCGGGGGACTAGGCACACTAGGCTCCCGAGTGATATCATTGGATAGGGATATCACTTGGTCGACACGCTACTGTCTTTCAGGCGGAGGTCCTGGCCGTCCTTCGCTGTGCTGAAACACTAACAGAAGGAAACGCTGCTAGAAGACATATTGCGATCTGCAATAGGGAAACTAGACATAACATCAGAACTGGTTTGGGAATGCAAAAAGGCATTAAACCAACTTGCAAAAAGAAACAATGTGGCTCTCATATGGGTTCCTGGGCAGACAGGGATCAAGGGCAACGAAAAGGCGGACCCGAACAAAACATCGGGAATACTGGGAATAAATCCAGGGTTGCCGTCAGGCGAAGTCCATCCCGGCTCATACCCATAGGACGGACAGAGCCAGAGAAATCCTGAGTTTACCCAAGAAAGATATAAGGACAGTGGTACAGATCCTAACTGGACACAACCACTCAAACTACCATATGCACAAAATGGGGTATAACCCCACGACAGAGTGCAGGAGATGCGGCAGGGATGATGAAACATCCCTGCATGTATCAGGTCAGTGTCCGGCATTAGCTGGGCGCAGGAAGCAGACCCTCGGGGCCCATTTTATGGGACCAGAGGAAATTACAACGCTACCAGTAGGCGACATACTAGGCTTCTGCAAGAGGTCTGGGGTCAACTGCTGAGAGCGAATAAGTAAGGGTGTGGCACAATAGGCTTTATAGTTTAAGCGTCAGACGGGCTCACCATGGGCTCCTCGCCCGTCCTAAAACTAACAAACTAACTATCAAAAGGAGACGTTAAATACGGAAAAAAAAGTGTACAATTTTTATGGGAGATCGAGAAGAAATTAGAGGCACTCACTGATCAGATGGCATTCCGCAAAAATCAGTGAACCCTTACTCGCCGATCATATATTGGATGAGGTTTATTAACAAACCTTGGGATTAATTACCTATTTTTTTCTCTCTCAAATCTTAATATTAATATTAGCCTGTATCGCTTGTATTAGCAAGATGCGATCTAGGAGGTACTAGGGTGGCTCTTACTTTCAAAAATTTCATTTTCTTCACGCTACCACCCAGTTTGGTTCCATTTTATGTAGGAATAATTTCTGCAAAAGTTGAGCTTAATCGGACTAAGGCAGAGTGGGCCAGAAGACCCGGTTGCATGGCCAAAATTCGATTTTTTAATTCGAAAAAATGAATTAAAGTACTGAATTCAGGAATAATTGAAGTACTATAGACGATAATTATATGTTGATTGATCAGTTTTTGTTTCGATGATACAGACACAACGTGGAAAATCTTATTACAATTCGTAGTATTACTGACGTTAGGGAAATACGATTTTTGATATTAAAAAATTGATTTCTATCCTTCTACCTGGATTCATTTGATTCCCTAAGGTGTTAAATTTGTAAGAAAACAACTCAATCTGTAATTTTTAAATGTAATCAAATACAATCACATTATTAGTAAATGAAAAACAAGAGTTTTCAGCAAAGCACCTTATTTCAATGGCTCATAACACGATATAACACAACATATTCAGTTGTGAAATATATGAATGTCTACCTTAGGATGTGCACTTGTGCTGAAGTGTGCCCCTTTTTGCTCCTTTTCATTTGTTTCGCTGCTTATGACATATTTACATGGCCGCGCGCGAGCTGGCTCACCCTCATTTGTTGTCCCAGTTACATCAACGCCGGCCGCGGACGAGCCAGTTCACTTGTTTTGATAATCTGCTTTCCGTCCACATTCCTTGCGCATAAATGATATTAATAAAATGATTACATATTCGTAATCAGCGACCCCAAAATCCCCCGGATAACTATTTTTAGCCAATTCCTTAGACCTTTCAAAATCTTCGCTGCCATATTGGGCCCGCCACTTTGAATGTTAGATTTTTGACTACATATTCGTAGTCAGCGACCCCGAAAACCCCCGAGTAACTATTCTCAGCCAATTCCGTAGACTTTTCAAAATCTTCGCCGCCATATTGGGTCCGCCATTTTGAATTTTGAATTTTTGACTACATATTCGTAATCAGCGACCCCAAAAACCGCCGAGTAACTATTTTTAGACAAATTGGTAGCCATTTTGAATTTTTATTTAAAAATCGAATTTTCGCCATGAAACCGGGTCTCCTGGCACCTGGGCCCTTGAACCTGAAAAAACCATATGATTGAAGAAAAACACAATTTTATTCGGTTATTTTGCAAAATTTTAATTATGTAAAAAAAAGGTTTATAAAAAAGTTTCCGAGAAAAATTCTAAAATAATTTGTTTTTACCACAAATCTTGACGCTTAGACAATGACTCTTTTTTACAACCTGGGAAGTTTTGGCGATATTCACACACAATCTAAAGCACATATTGTTTCTGTTGTTCGTTTTTAGTAAATAATGTGCTATATTCTTCCGTAACCTTAACGCCTCTCTCAGGCGAATCTTTCACAACATTCAAATTACTTACTAACTTCAGTCACTTAACAAAACTTCTATTTTTAGGCCACGTCGACGGTTTTGCCCTAAGGAATTCATCATTCAAGTTAAATCTTCCAAAAAGTCGTTTAGTGTCGGCAGAAACGAAATGCGCAATTCCATTTTTAATCATTTCTGGGATTTCAACGATTTGAATTGTACTCGCAGTTTCACTTTTAAAAGAAAAATAAGAAATTTAATACAGCAAAATTAAATTTAAAAACTAAAATGTAAGAATAATGGAGTATTGCATGATGGCAATTTGTTATACATTGCTCACTTTGTCGTCCAATTTCAAGATTGCTTCGCTCCTTTCTCATCAACGCTGTCTCTTCTTGTTCCGCAACTTTTCTTTCGCTTAGAAGTTCCTTGTAATCGATTCCGAACATAAACCCTTGTCGACCCTTTAACCTCTGATTTATTAAAAACTGCTTATCTTCTTCTATAGAAATGTTTTCCAAAGTGTTCGCATGTGAAATGTCGAAAAGATCCTGGAGCTTCGTTTAGAAATTCGCTTCTTTTTTCTTATTAACCTCCGATTTTTACCCAGCGTGTTTTTGCAGTTGTCTGAAAAATAATATACTTAAAACATCTTTATTTGATGGCAATTTACTTCCAGATATTTTATACCAGTAATATCCAAGTAGATAAATTTTCTCACGTAATAGATGGGTAGAGGGCATTCGGACATAAAAATTGGTTTTGACTCGTCCGATATCCGAGAGAATACTGCGTCATGTATGGCTCTGAGTATCCGTATATGATCCCTACACCTGCTATATTTCTATTATACTACATTCGAATGGGGTACATTGGTACCCTCTTGCCAGGTAGGCATATATCAGGTAGTGCTTGGACAAGTACAGTCAGGGAATAGGGAAGACATAGATAGACTAGAAGGAAAAGAGTGTTACGTGCTTTATGAAGCCCCTAGATTATCCTCTACTAGAGTACTTAGAGTAGCTTTATTCGTAGCAAGCTTTTTCACATTTGTTTTGTAAACAGTTAGGCATACGAGAAAAATTCATGGATAATAATATCTGCATTTTGAATAGATATACAACTTTTCTATAAAGCTTTTTTTATTAATTAAAAATTTTGCAAAATAAACAAATAAAATTGGGTTTTTCTTCAATTATATGGTGTTTTTGTTTTCAAGGGTCCAGGGGCACCCTTTCACTTAGTCTGATCAAAATCAAATTGTACAGGAACTATTGCTGCATAAAATAGAACCAAAGGGAGGCCAGGCGCTAAACAAAATCGCAAAAAAATATTTGCCGAGAAGAAATAAGAGCCACTCTAAGGAGGTACAGTATTAGTGATGTCAAACGAATTACTCAACATTTCGAAGAAGCTGACCTCGGACAACACCATGAATATGAGATAGAATCGAAAAATATTTTCAAGAGCCACTAACACGAATTTAAATCAGTTCTTTGTAAGAAAAGTATCCCGCGGGCTCCACAAAAGCAGTCAATATATCAAAAGTCTCGGAATTGCCCCTGCCCAAGTTACACCTACTGGTGCCAGCTCTTCAACCCGCGTGAAGTGATTAGTGATTCTGAGTGACAACTATAAAAACAAAAGAGAAAGAAAATGCCACTAAGTGCTAAAATACAAAAAGTCCAACATTCTAAAAGTGGAAGGGTAAAGCTTGTGTCAATGACGAATTTAAAAATCACTGCTAAGCCCGTATAAGTTTATACAACGTCAGTTTAAGTCGTGACACCTCGTTGTCAAGGACAATAACAAAAGTTGTCAGGGTGAGCTTGCTACGTAAGTTCCGGTAGGTGCATTTTTTTATTTCCCAGCGTCCTTCCTATGTGAAAAACCGATTTATTTGGACAGCTGATCTGACCTATAACAATTAACCTTCAATAATAATATTTGAATTTCCGTTGTCTAAATAACAATTTCTTACTATTAAAAAATATTTTCAAAATTA
>CAKNWT010000176.1:0-14593 GCA_932066315.1 Andricus coriarius | reverse complement strand
AAATAAGTACCAATGATCAGTCGATGATCCGGGTGCACCGGGTCGTGTAACAGGTAGTTTAGAACGTATTCGAAGAAGACTTTTTTAAAATTAATTTGTCATAACACCCAGAATAAGTACCAATGAACAGTCGACGATCCGGGTGCACCGGGTCGTGCACCATGTAGTTTAGAACGTATTCTAAGACAACTCTTTTTAAATTTAAATTGGGCCCAAAAACCCAAAATAATTACCAATGCTCAGTCGACGATCCGCGTGCACCGGGTTGGGATCCAGGTAGTTTAGAACGTTCTCTACGAGAACCTTTTTCCAATTTAAATTGTAATAACACCCAAAAGAAGTACCAATGATCACTCGGCGATCCGGGTGCACCGGCTCGTGCACCAGGTAGTTTAGAACGTATTCTACTCGCACTTTTTTTAAATCTAAATTGTTTCAACAGCCAAAATTAGTAACAATTATCAGTCGACGATCCACCAGGTAGTTTAGCACGTATTCTACGTGAATTTGTGTAAAATTTAAATGGTTCCAACAGCCAGAATAAGTGCCAATGATCAGTCGAGGATCCGGGTGCACGGGGTCGAGCACCACGTAGTTGAGAACGTATTCTACGAAAACTTGTGTCCAATATGAATTCTGCCAACATCCAACATAAGTACCAATGATCAGTCGATGATCCGGATGCACTGGGTCGAGCACCACGTAGTTTAGAACGTATTCTACGAGAACTTTTTCAAATTTAAATTATGCCATCATCTAAAATAGCGAAGAGTGGTGAGTCGACTTTCCGGGTGCACCGGTACGTTCACCAGGTAGTGTAGCACGTATTCTAAGAGAACTTTTATTAAATTTAAATTGTGCTTACATCCAAAATAAGTACCAATGATCAGTCGCTGATCCGGGTGCACCGGGTCGTGTAACAGGTAGTTTAGAACGTATTCGAAGAAGACTTTTTTTAAATTTAATTTTGTCATAACACCCAAAATAGGTACCAATCATCAGTCGACGATCCGGGTGCACCGGGACGTGCACCAGGTAGTTTAGAACGTATTGGAAGTGAACTTTCTTTAATTCTAAATTGTTTCAATATCCAAAATAAGTACCAATGATCAATCGGCGACCCGGATGCACCTGGTCGTGCACCAGGTAGTTTAGAACGTATTCTAATATAATTTTTTTTAAATTTAAAATGTGCTAACATCCGAAATAAGTACCAATGATCAGTCGACGATCCGGGTGCTCCGGGTCGTGTACCAGGTAATTTAGAACGTATTCTACCAGGACTTTTTAGGAATTTAAATTTTTCCCGGAGCCAAAATAAGTACCAAATAAGAGTTCAACGATCCGGGTCGTGCATCAGGTAATTTAACACGTACTCTACAAAAACTTTTTCAGAATTTATATTATGTCAACATCCAAAATAACGCAGAACGGTGTGTCGAAGATCCGGTTGGACCAAGTCGTGCACCAGGTAGTGTAGCACGTATTCGACGCGAACTTTTGCGAAATTTAAAGTGTGCCAACATCCCGAATAGGTACCAATGTTCAGTCGACGATCCGGATGCACCGGGTCGTGCTCCATGAAGCTTAGAACGTATTCAAAGAGAACTTTAAAAAAAATTTAAATTGTGCCACCATCCGAAATAAGTACCAAAGAATCAATCGACGATCCGGGTGCACAGGGTCGTGCACCAGGAAGTGTAGCACGTATTCTACGAGGACTTTTTCGAAATTTAATTTGTGCTAACATCCAAAATGAGTACCAATGATCAGTCGACGATCCGGGTGGACCAGGTAGTACAGCACGTATTCTACGAGAACTTTTTTGAAATTTAAATTTTTCTAACAGCCAAAATGAGTACCAATGCTCAATCGACGATCCAGGTGCACCTGGTCGTGCACCAGGTAGTTTAGTATGTATTCTACGAAAACTCTTTTTAAATTTAAATTGTGCCAATATCTGAAATATGTACCAATGATCAGTCGACGATCCGCGTGCACCGGGTCGTGCTCCAGGTAGTTTAGAACGTATTCTACGAGCATGTTTTTTATATTCAAACTGTGCCAACATCAGAAATAAGTACCAATGATCAGTCGACGATCCGGGTGAAGCGGGCCATGCACCAGGTAGTTTAATACGTATTCTACAAGATGTTTTTTGAAATTTATATTATGCCAACATCCAAACTAAGTACCAATAATCAGTCGACGATACGGGTGCACCAAGTAGTACAGCACGTATTCTACGAGGACTTTTTTGAAATGTAAATTTTTCTAACAGCTAAAATGAGAACCAATGATCAATCGACGATCCAGGTGCACCTGGTCGTGCACCATGCAGTTTAGAACGTATTCTACGAGAACACTTTTTGAATTTAAATTGTGCTAAAATCCGAAAAAAGTACCAATGATCAGTCGACGATCCGCGTGCACCGGGTCGTGCTCCATGTCGTTTAGAACGTATTCTACGAGCACTTCTTTAAATGCAAACTGTGCATTAAAATTTAAATTGTTCCAACACCCAAAATAACTAAGTGTCGTGAGTCGACGATCCGGGTGCACCGGCTCGTGCATCAGGTATTGTAGGACGTATTCTACGAGAAATATTTCGCAATGTAAATTCTGCCAACATCCAAAATACGTACCAATAATCAGTCGACGATCCAGGTGCACCAGGTAGCTTAGCAAGTATTCTACAAAAACTTTTTCAAAATTTAGATTGGTCCAACAGCCAAAACAAGTGCCAATGATCAGTCGACGATCTGGGTGCACCGGCTCGTGCATCAGGTAGTTTAGTACGTACTCTAATAGAACTTTTTCAAAGTTTAAATTGTTCCAACAGCCTAAATAACCAAGAGTGGTGAGTCGACGATCCCGGTGAACCGGGTCGTGCACCAGGTAGTGTAGCACGTATCCTACGAGGACTTTTTCGAAATTTAAATTGTGGCATCATGCAAAATAAGTACCACTTATCAGTCGACGATGCAGGTGCACCAGGAGGCTTAGCACGTATTCTACCGGAAGTTTTTTTAAAATTTAACTTGTTCCAACAGCCGAAACAAGTACCAATTATCATTCGACGATTCGGTTGCACCGGGACGTGCACCAGGTAGATTATAACGGATTCTACGAGAACTTTTTTAGATTTAAATTGTGCCAACATCCGAAATAAGTACCCAAGAATCAATCGACGATACGTGTGCACCGGGTCATGCAACAGGTAGTGTAGCACGTATTCTACTTGAACTTTTTTGAAATTTAAATTTTTCCAACAGCCAAAATAAGTACCAAATAATTTCGACAATTTGGGTTCACCGGGTCGTGCACAAGGTAGCTTAGAACGTATTCTGCGAGAACTTTTTCAAATTTATATTATGTCATCATCCAAAATAACGAAGAGTGGTGAGTCGATGATCCGGGAGCTCCGGGTCGTGCACCAGGCGGTTTAGCACGTATTCCACGGGAAATTTTTTTAAAATTTAAATTGTGCCAACATCCAAAATAAGTACCAATGATTATTCGACGATCCGTGTGCGCCAGGTAGCTTAGCAGGTATTCTACGAGAACTTTTTAAAAATTTGAATTGTTCTAACATCCAAAATAAGTACCAAAGAATCAATCGACGATCCGGGTGCACCGATTCGTGCACCAGGTAGTGTAGCACGTATTCTACGGGAACATTTTTTAAAATTTAAATTGTTTTAACATCCAAAATAGGTACCAATGATTATTCGACGATCCGGGTGCACCAGGTAGCTTAGCAGGTATTCTACGAGAACTTCTTAAAAATTTGAATTGTTCTAACATCCAAAATAAGTACCAAAGAATTAATCGACGATCCGGGTGCACCGATTCGGGCACCAGGTAGTGTAGCACGTATTCTACGGGAACATTTTTTAAAATTTAAATTGTTTTAGCATCCCAAATAAGTACCAATGATTATTCGACGATCCGGGTGCGCCAGGTATCTTAGCAGGTATTCTACGTCCAGGTACATCCAGGTGCACCCGGTCGTCTACCAGGTAGTTTAGTACGTATTCTACCTGAAATTTTTTAAAATTTAAATTGTTCCAACAGCCAAAATAAGTACCAAATAATTTCGACGATTCGGGTGCACCGGGTCGAGCACCAGGTAGCTTAGAACGTATTCTACGAGAAATTTTTCAAATTTAAATTATGCCGTCATCCAAAATAACGAAGAGTGGTGATCCGACGATCCGAGTGCATCGGTTCGTGCACCAGGTAGTGTAGCACGTATTCTACGAGGACTTTTCCGAAATTTGACTTGTGTCAACATTCAAAATAAGTACTAATGATTATTCGGCGATCCAGGTGCACCAGGTAGTTTAGCACGTAGTCTACCAGAAGTTTTTAAAAATTTAAATTGTTCCGACAGCCGAAATAAGTAACAATGATCAGTCGAAGATCCGGGTGCACCGGCTTGTGCACCAGGTAGTTCAGAACATATTCTACGAGCACTTTATTTAAATTTAAACTGTGCCAACATCAGAAATAAGTACCAGTGATCAGTCGAAGATCCGGGTGCACCGGGACGTGCTCCAAGTAGTTTAGCACGTATTCTACTAGAACTTTTATTAAATTTAAATTGTGCCAACATCCGAAATAAGTACCAAAGAATCAGTCGACGATCCCGGTGCACGGGGTCGTGCACCAGGTAGTGTAGCACGTATCCTACGAGGACTTTGACGAAATTTAAATTGTGGCAACAGCCAAAATAAGTTCCAATCATCAGTCGACGATCCAGGTGCACCAGGTAGCTTAGAGCGTATTCTCCAGAAAGTTTTTTAAAATTTAAGTTGTTCCAACAGCCAAAACAAGTACCAATGCTCAATCGAAGAACCAGGTGCACCGGGTCGTGTACCAGGTATTGTAGCACGTATTCTACGAAGAATATTTCGAAATGTAAATTCTGCCAACATCCAAAATACGTACCAATGATCAGTGGACTATCCAGGTGCACCAGGTATTTGACCGGGTATTGTAGCACGTATTCTACGAGGAATATTTCGAAATGTAAATTCTGCCAACATCCAAAATACGTACCAATGATCAGTCGACGATGCAGGTGCACCAGGTACTTTAGCACGTATTCTATGAGAACTTTTTTAAAATATAAAGTGGTCCAACAGCCAAAATAGGTACCAATGATCAGTCGACGATCCGGGTGCACTAGGTCGTGCATCAGGTTGTTTAGTACGTATTCTGCGGGAACATTTTTTAAAATTTAAATTGTTTTAACATCCCAAATAAGTACCAATGATTATTCGACGATCCAGGTGCGCCAGGTATCTTAGCAGGTATTCTACGTCCAGGTACATCCAGGTGCACCTGGTCGTCTACCAGGTAGTTTAGTACGTATTCTACCTGATATTTTTTAAAATTTAAATTCTTCCAACAGCCAAAATAAGTACCAAATAATTTCGACGATTCGGGTGCACCGGGTCGGGCACCAGGTAGCTTAGAACATATTCTACGAGAACTTTTTCAAATTTAAATTATGCCAACGTTCAAAATAAGTACCAATGTTCAGTCGACGATCCGGGAGCACAGGGTCGTGCAACAGGTATTGTAGCACGTATTCTACGAGAACTTTTTTAAAAATTAAATTGTTCCAACAGCCAAAATAAGTACCAATGATCAGTCGACGATCTGGGAGCACCAGGTCGTGCATCAGGTAGTTTAGCACGTATTCTACTAGGACTTTTTCGAAATTTATATTGTTGCATCATTCAAAATAAGTTCCAATTATCAGGCGACGATCCAGGTGCACCAGATAGCTTAGCACGTATTCTCCAGGAAGTTTTTTAAAATTTAAATTGTTCCAACAGGCAAAACAAGTACCGATGATCAGTCGATGCTCCGGGTGCAACTGGTCGTGCACCATGTAGCTTAGAACGTATTCTACGAGAACTTTTTTTAAATTTAAATTGTGCCAAAATCCGAAATATGTACCAATGATCAGTCGACGATCCGGGTGCACCGGGTCGTGCACCAGGTAGTTTGGAACGTATTCTACGAAAACTTTTTCAAATTTAATTTATGCCATCATCCAAAGTAACGAAGAGTGGTGAGTCGACGATCCCGGTGAACCGGGTCGTGCAAATGGTAGTTTAGGAAGTATTCTACGAGAATTTTTTAAAATTTAAATTGAGCCAACATCCGAAATAAGTACCAAAGAATCAATCGACGATCCCGGTGCACCGGGTCGTGCACCAGGAACTGTAGCACGTATCCGACGAGCACCTTTTCGAAATTTAAATTGTGGCAACATCCCAAATAAGTACCAATTATCAGTCGACGATCCAGGTGCACCAGGTAGCTTAGCACGTATTCTACCTGAAGTTTTTTTAAAATTTAAATTGTTCCAACAGCCAAATTAAGTACCAAATAATGTCGACGATTCGGGTGCACGGGGTCGTGCATCAGGCAGTGCAGGACGTATTCTACGAGGAATTTTCAGAAATTTAAATTGTGCCAAGATCCAAAAAAAGTACCAGTGATTAGTCGATGACCCAGGGGCACCAGGCAGTTTAGCACTTTCTCTGCCAGAAGTTTTTAAAATTTAAATTGTTCCAACAGCCAAAATAAGTATCAAATAATGTCGACGATTCGGGTGCACGGGGTCGTGCACCAGGTGGTTTGGAACGTATTCTACGAGAACTTTTTCAAATTTAAATTATGCTATCATCCAAAATAACGAAGAGTGGTGAGTCGACGATCCGGGTGCACCGGTTCGTGCACCAGATAGTGCAGCACGTATCTGCGAGGACTTTTCAGAAATTTAAATTGTGCCAACATCCAAAAAATGTACCAATGATTAGTCGACGATCCAGGTGCAACAGGTAGTATAGCACGTACTCTACCAGAAGGTTTTTAAAATTTAAATTATTCCAACATCCAAGATAAGTACCAAAGATCATTTGATGATCCGGGTGCACCGGATTGTGCACCAGATAGTGCAGCACGTATTCTGCGAGGACTTTTCAGAAATTTAAATTGTGCCAACATCCAAAAAAAGTACCAATGACTAGTCGATGATCCAGGTGCAACAGGTAGTTTAGCACGTACTCTACCAGAAGGTTTTTAAAATTTAAATTGTTCCAACGTCCAAGATAAGTACCAAAGATCATTTGATGATCCGGGTGCACCGGATTGTGCACCAGATAGTTTAGAGCCTATTCTACGAGAACTTTTTCAAATTTAAATTATGCCAACATCCAAGATAAGTACCAATGATCAGTCGACGATCCAGGAGCACCAGGTAGTTTAGCACGTACTCTACCAGAAGTTTTTTAAAGTTTTAATTGTTTCAACAGCCAAAATAATTTCCAATGATCAGTAGACGATCCAGGTGCACCGGGTCGTGCACCAGGTAATGTAGCAGGTATTCTACAAGGACTTTTTCGAAATTTAAATTTTTCCAACATCAAAAATAAGTACCAATGATCAGTCGACGATCCGGCTGCACCAGGTAATTTAGCACGTGATCTACCAGAAGTGTTCAAAAGATTTTAATTGTTCCAACAGCCAAAATAAGTACCAATGATCTGTCGACGATCCAGGTGCACCAGATAGCTTAGCACGTATTCTACCAGAAGATTTTTAAAATTTTAATTGTTTTAAAAGCCAAAATAAGTACCAATGATCAGTCGACGATCCGGGTGCACCGGGGCGTGTACCAGGTAGATTAGAACGTATTCTACGAGAACTCTTTTTAAATTTAAATTGTGCCAAAATCCGAAATAAGTACCAATGATCAGTTGACGATCCGCGTGCACCGGGTGGTCCTCCAGGTAGTTTAGAACGTATTCTATCAGAACTTTTTAAAAATTTATATTATGCCAACATGCAAACTAAGTACCAATGATCAGTCGACGATCCGGGTGCACCGGGTCGTGCACCAGGTAGTTTAGTACGTATTGTAATAGAACTTTTTTAAAATGTAACTTGTTCCAACAGCCGAAACAAGTACCAATGATCAGTCGACGATCCGGGTGCACCGGGGCGTGCACCAGGTAGATTAGAACGTATTCTACGAGAACTTTTTTAGATTTAAATTGTGCCAACATCCGAAATAAGTACCAAAGAATCAATCGACGATCCGTGTGCACCGGGTCATGCACCAAGTAGCCTAGCACTTATTCTACTTGAACTTTTTGAAAATTTAAATTTTTCCAACATCCAAAATAAGTACCAAATAATGTCGTCGATTCGGGTTCACCGGGTCGTGCAAAAGGTAGTTAAGAACGTATTCTACGAGAACTTTTTCAAATTTAAAATATGCCATCATCCAAAATAACGAAGAGTGGTGAGTGGATGATCCGGGTGCGCCGGGTCGTGCACCAGGCGGTTTAGCACGTATTCTAGGGGAACATTTTTGAAAATTTAAATTGTGCCATCATCCAAAATAAGTACCAATGATTATTCGACGATCCGTGTGCGTCAGGTAGCTTAGCAGGTATTCTACAAGAACTTTTTAAATATTTGAATTGTTCTAACATCCAAAATAAGTACCAAAGAATCAATCGACGATCCGGGTGCACCGATTCGTGCACCAGGTATTGTAGCACGTATTCTACGAGAACTTTTCAAAAATATCGATTGTTCCAAAAGCCAAAATAACCAAGCATGGTGAGTTGACGATCCAGGTGCACCGGGTCGGGCACCAGGTAGCTTAAAACGTATTCATAGAACACTTTTTTTTAAATTGAAATTGTCCCAACATACAAAATAAGTACCAATGATCAGTCGACGATCCAGGTGCACCCGGTCGTCTACCAGGTAGTTTAGTACGTATTCTACCTGAAATTTTTTAAAATTTAAATTCTTCCAACAGCCAAAATAAGTACCAAATAATTTCGACGATTCGGGTGCACCGGGTCGGGCACCAGGTAGCTTAGAACGTATTCTACGAAAACTTTTTCGAATTTAAATTATGCCTTCATCCAAAATAACGAAGAGTGGTGATTCGACGATCCAAGTGCATCGGTTCGTGCACCAGGTAGTGTAGCACGTATTCTACGAGGACTTTTCCGAAATTTAAATTGTGTCAACATTCAAAATAAGTACTAATGATTATTCGACGATCCCGGTGCACCAGGTATTTTAGCACTTATTCGACGAGGATTTTTGAAATTTAAAATGTGTTAACAACCAAAATAAGTGCCAATGATCATTCGCAGATCCGGGTGCACCGGCTCGTGCACCATGTAGTTTAGATCGTATTCTACGAGAACTTTTTTTAAATTTAAATTGTGCCAACATCGAAAATAAGTACCAATGATTATTCGACGATCCGGGTGCACCAGGTAGTTTAGCAGGTATTCTACGAGAACTTTTTTAAAATTTAAACTGTACTAACATCCACAATAAGTACCAGTGATCAGTCGACGATGCGGGTGCACCAGGAAGTACAGCACGTATTCTACGAGAACTTTTTTGAAATTTAAGTTTTTTTAACATCCAAAATGAGTACCAATGGTCAATCGACGATCCAGGTGCACCTGGTCGTGCACCAAGTAGTTTAGAACGTATTCTACGCGAACCTTTTTTAAAATTTAAATTGTTCCAACACCCAAATTGACTAAGTTTGGCGATTCGCCGATCCGGGACCACCGGGTCGTGCACCAGGTATTGTAGCACGTATTCCGCGAGGGATATTTCCAAACGTAAATTCTGCCAACATCCAAAATACGTACCAATGATCAGTCGACGATCCGGGTGCACCAGTTTGTTTAGAACGTATTCTACGAGAACTCTTTTTAAATTTAAATTGTGCCAAAATCCGAAATCAGTACCAATGATCATTCGACGAAGCGCGTGCACCGGGTCGTGCTTCAGGTAGTTTAGAACGTATTCTACGAGCACTTTTTTTAAATTCAAACTGTGACAACATCAGAAATAAGTACCAATGATCAGTCGACGATCCGGGTGCACCGGGTCGTGTACCACGTAGTTTAGCACGTATTCTACGAAAACATTTTTTAAAATTTAAATTGTTCCAACACCCAAAATAACTAAGTTTGGGGAGTCAACGATCCGGGTGCACCGCGGCGTGCACCAGGTATTGTAGCACGTATTCTACGAGGAATATTTCGAAATGTAAATTCTGCTAACATCCAAAATACGTACCAATGATCAGTCGACGATCCGAGTGCACCGGGTCATGCGCCAGGTAGTTTAGAAGGTATTCTACGAGAACTTTTTCAAATTTAAATTATGCCATCATCCAAAATAACGAACAGTGGTGAGTCGACGATCCGGGTGCACCGGCTCGTACACCAGGTAATTTAGAACGTATTCTACGAGAACTTTTTTTTAATTTTAATTGTGCCAACATCGAAAATAAGTACCAATGAATATTCGACGATCCGGGTGCACCAGGTAGTTTAGCAGTCATTCTACGAGAACTTTTTTTTTTAAATGTAAACTGTACTAACATCCAGAATGAGTACCAATGATCAGTCGACCATCCGGGTGCACCGGGTCCTGCACCAGGTAGTTTAGTGCGTATTCTACGAAAACTTTTTTTTAATTTAACTTGTGTCAACATACAAAATAAGTACCAATGATCAGCCGACGAACTGGGTGCACCGGGTCCTGCACCAGGTAGTTTAGTACGTATTCTAAGAAACCTTTTTTAAAATTTAAATTGCTCCAACAGCCAAAACAAGTACCAATGCACATTCGACGATCCGGGTACACCTGGTCGCGCACCAGGTAGTTTAGATCGTATTCTACTAGAACTTTTTTTTAATTTAAATTGTAACAAGATCCGAAATAAGTACCAATGATCAGTCGACGATTCGGATGAACCGGGTCGTGCTCCAGGTAGTTTAGAACGTATTCTAAGAGAACTTTTCAGAAATTTAAATTGTGCCAACATACAAAATAAGTACGAATGATCAGTCGCCGATCGGGTGCACCCGGTCGTCTACCAGGTACTTTAGTACGTATTCTACGTGAACTTTTTAAAGTCTAAATTGTTCCAACAGCCAAAATAGGTACCAAATAATGTCGACGATTCGGGTGCACCGAGTCGGGCACCAGATTGTTTAGCACGTATTCTACGTGAACTTTTTTAAAACTTAAATTGTTTCCACAGCCAAATTAAGTACCAATAATCAGTCGACGATCCCGGTGCACCGGGTCGTGCGCCAGGTAGTTTAGAACGTATTCTACGAGAACTTTTTCAAATTTAAATTCTGCCATCATCCAAAATAACGAGGAGTGGTGAGTCGACGATCCGGGTGCACCGGTTCGTGCTCCAGGTAGTTCAGAACGTATTCTTCGAGAACTTTTTTAAAATTTAAATTGTGCTAATATCCGAAATAAGTACCAAAGAATCAATCGACGATCCAGGTGCACCGGTTCGTGCACCAGGTAGTTTAGCACGTATTCTACGAGAACGTTTTTAAAATATACTTTGTTCCAACAGCCAAAATAACAAAGCATGGTGAGTCAACGATCCGGGAGCACCGGGTCGTGCACCAGGTAGCTTAGAACGTATTCAAAGAAAACTTTTTTTAAATTTAAATTGTGCCAACATACAAAATAAGTACCAATGATCAGTCGACGATCCGGGTGCACCGGGCCGACTACCAGGTAGTTTAGTACGTATTCTACATTAACTTTTTAAAATTTAAACTGTTCCAAAAGCCAAAATAAGTACCAAATAATGTCGACGACTCGGGTGCACCGGGTCGTGCACCAGGCAGTTTAGAACGTATTCTACCGGAACTTTTTCAAATTTAAATTATGCTATCATCCAAAATAACGAAGAGTGGTGTGTCGGCGATCCAGGTGCACCGGTTCGTGCACCAGGTAGTGTAGCACGTATTCTACGAGGACTTTTCAGAAATTTAAATTGTGCCAACATCCAAAAAAAGTACCAATGATTAGTCGACGATCCACGTCAACTAGGTAGTTTAGCACTTACACTACCAGAAGTTTTTTAAAATTTTAATTGTTCTAACAGCCAAAATAAGTACCAATGATCAGTCGACGATCCGGGTGCACCGGGTCGTGCACCAGGTAGTTTAGAACGTATCCTACGAGAACTTTTTCAAAATTTAAATTGTGTCAAAGTCCGAAATAAGTAACAATGATCAGTCAACGATCCGGGTGCAACGGGACGTGCACCAGTTAGTGTAGCACGTATTCTGCGAGCACTTTTTCGAAATTTGAATTGTTTCAACGTCCAAAATAAGTACGAATGATCATTCGACGATCAGGTGCACCAGGTAGTTTAGCACGTATTCTACCAGAAGTTTTTAAAGATTTAAATTGTTTCAGCAGCCAAAATATGTACCAATGGTCATTCGACGATCCGGGTGCACCGGGTCGTGCTCCACGTACTTTAGAACGTATTCTACGAGAACTATTTCAAACTTCAATTATGCCAACAGCCAAGATTAGTACCAATGATCAGGTGACGATCCGGGTGCACCAGGTCGTGCACCAGGCAGTTTAGCACGTATTCTACGAGAACTTTTTCGAAATTAAGGTTGTTCCAACATCAAAAATAAGTACCAATGATCAGTGGACGATCCAGGTGCACCCGGTAGTTAAGCACGTACTCTACCAAAATTTTTTTAAAATTATAATTGTTCCAACATCCAAGATGAGTACCACTGATCATTCGACGATCCGGGTGCTCCGGCTCGTGCACCAGGTAGTTTAGATAGTATTCTACGAGAACTTTTACAAATTTAAATCATGTCAGCATCCAAGATAAGTACCAATGATCAGATGACGATCCGGGTACACCGGGTCGTGCACCAGGTAGTGTCGCACGTATTCTACGAGGACTTTTAGAAATTCAAATTCTTCCAACATCAAAAATATGTACCAATGATCAGTCGCCGATCCGGGTGCGCCAGGTAGTTTAGCACGTATTCTACCAGAAGTTTTTAAAAATATAAAATGTTCCAACAGCCAAAATAAGTACCAATGATCAGTCGACGTTCCGGGTGCAGCGGTTCGTGCACGAGGTAGTTTAGACCGTATTCTACGAGAAACTTTTTTAAATATAATTTGCGTCAACATACAAAAAAAGTACCAATGATCAGTCGACAATCCAGGAGCACCAGGTATTTTAGCACGTATTCTACCAGATGTTTTTTAAAATTTTAATTGATCCAACAGCCAAATAAGTGCCAATGATCAGTCGACGATCCGGGTGCACCGGGTCGTGCACCAGGTAGTTCAGAACGTGTTCGACGAGAACTTTTTTTAAATTTAAATTGTGCCAACATACAAAATAAGTAACAATGATCAGTCGACGATCCGGGTGCACCAGGTATTTTAGCACGTATTCTACCAGATGTTTTTTAAAATTTTAATTGATCCAACAGCCAAATAAGTGCCAATGATCAGTCGACGATCCGGGTGCACCGGGTCGTGAACCGGGTAGCTTAGAACGTATTCTGCGAGAACTTTTTCAAATTTAAATCATGCCAACATCCAAAATAACGAAGAGTGGTGAGTCGACCATCAGGGTGCACCGGTTCGATGACCAGGTAGTGTAGTACGTATTCTACGAGGACTTTTTCAAAATTTAAATTGTGCCAACATCCAAAATAAGTACCAATGATCAGCCGACGATCCAGGTGCACCAGGTAGCTTAGCACGTACTCTACCATAAGTTTTTAAACATTCTACTTGTTGCAACAGCCAAAATAAGTACCAATGATTAGTCGACGATCCGTGTGCACCAGGTCTTGCACCAGGTAGTTTAAAAAGTATTCTACGATATCTTTTTTTTAAATTTAAATTGTGCCAAAATCCGAAATAAGTGACAATGAGCAGTCGAAGATCCGGGTGCACCGGAACGTGGTCTACGTAGTTTAGAACGTATTCTACGAGAACTTTTTTTAAATTTAAATTTTTTCAACAGTTAAAATAAGTACCAATGATCACTCAACGATCCGAGTGCACCAGGTAGTATAGCACGTATTCTACGTGAATTCGTGTAAACTTTAAATTGTTCCAACAGCCAAAATAAGTACCAATGATCAGTCGACGATCCGGGTGCACCGGGTTTTGCACCAGGTGGCTTAGCACGTATTCTGCGTGAACTATTTTAAAATTTAAATTTTTCCAACAGTCAAAATAAGTATCAATGATCAGTCGACGATCCGGGTGCACCGGGTCATGCACCAGGTAGTGTTGCACGTATTCTACGAGCACTTTTCCGAAATTGAAATTGTGTCAACATCCAAAATAAGTACCAATGATCAGTCGACGACCAGGTGCACCAGGTAGTTTAGCACGTATTCTACCAGAAGTTTTTTCCAATTTAAACTGCTCCAGCAGCCAAAATATGTACTAATGATCAGTCTACAATCCGGGTGCACCGGGTCGTGCACCAGGTAGTTCAGAACGTGTTCGACGAGAACTTTTTTTTAATTTAAATTGTGCCAACATACAAAATAAGTAACAATGATCAGTCGACGATCCGGGTGCACCAGGTAGTTTAGCGCGTGTTCTACGAGAGCTTTTTCAAAATGTAAATTGTTCCAAAACCAAAATAAGTACCAATTATTATTCGACGATCCGGGTGCATCCGGTC
>CAKNWT010000175.1:0-10248 GCA_932066315.1 Andricus coriarius | reverse complement strand
TCGTCAGACACATTACGGTTTCATCCTCATATCCCAACATCCCCCTGCAAGGCAGCTCGCCCACTGGCATCAATACCCCTTTGGCCCTATACAGGCGAATCATTCCACACATCCCTTGCGGGCAGTGTCATCGCTGCAGTGGCCAATGAGGTGCAGGATTTTTCCCTTACAAGATTTTTAGTTTTGGTTCGGGTAGTGTTTGTAGGTGGGTACACGCTGCACCTTGGCTTGCCAGAACCCACCCATTGCGTATCAGCGCGAATGGGTGGGTCCCTTCAAGCCATGGTTGTCGTGTACCTATTTTTTACAAGTGTGGGCTCACCACACCCACGACTGGTTCCTATCGGCTGTCCGCGACTGCTTATTCTTGTATTCGCAGTTAACCTGAGGGGCTGTTCAGCCTTACGGGCCGTTCCTCTATCCGCAACCTGAGGACGCGCTACGTAGTGGTGACAGGGACCCTTTTCCATAAAAATGATAAATAGCCATGAGGACATAACGCATCCTTGTCTAACACCCTGCATAATATCGAACCATTCACTCAGTTTTCCATTAACCCTTACACTCGCTTTACTGCCTGCATATATTGTTTATATTTTCTTGTAGGAGCTATCTATGGACTCTGTACTCTTTAAGGACTTGCCAAAGCTTATTTCTATTTACCTTGTCAAATGCTTTTTCTAGGTCAACGAACAAGCAGAAAATTTTCTTTCCTACTCTCAAGCTTCTTTCTGTGATTTGTCTTAAGATAAATATCTGATATGTGCATGATCTTCCTGCCATAAATCCACTTTGGACTTCCCATATCTTTCCTTCTGTAATTTCCATTACCCTACGAATAAGCATTTTTGAGTATATTTTACTTGCGGTACCTAGTAAGCTGTTACCTCTGTATTTATTGCAGTTGTTTGTATCTCCCTTTCTTTTGCATATTGATACGATAATCGCTTTTCTCCAATCGTCTTGGACTTGTCCCGTGTCGAAACATAAATGTATCAATTCGCACAACCTGTGAGGTATATACTCGCTATTGTATTTAAGCATTTCAGCGCCAATACTGTCTAAACCAGCAGTCTTAGTATTATTTGAGTTCTTAATTACATCTTTAAATTCAGTGATACAGACTTTCTCAACAGGATTTTCTAATTCGTTATGTTCTATGTCGCAGTTCTGTTGCGCCATATCTTCACCTCCTAATAATTGTTTGAAAGAGTATTTTAAAGCGTCTACTATCCCGTTTGCATCACGCAGAATTTCACCTTTGCTGTTTCTCATGCTCACAAGCTCTGTATTTTTACTTTCCTTCATCTCTTTAAATATTAGTTTCATGGTTCCTTGAAAGCCGTTTTGTAATTTCTTGTCTCCTTCTGTTCTGACTTTATCTTTGCTTTCCTTGACTAGTCGTTTATAAATCGTTTATAAATATAAATCCTAGAAATTTGGTCCTGGAAGTTACCAATTCGCCATCGTCAAAAGGGATGACTTGATCTCCTATCCCTCGCAGTGTGTGCTCAAGTCCTCTTACAAGTGCTGCCGTGCTAGTCTTTAGGCCAAAAGAAACGACTTTAAATTCATAGCTCCATCCTTTGTGCTGAAAGACTGTATACTTCCGGGAATCAGGATGTAATGGAACTTTCCAGAAGCTACTGGTCATGTCCAAGCTAAACATTATTTTCTTGCTTTTACACTTTTGAAAGAGAACCTCTGCAGGTTCGAGACGCTCAAAATCCTCCTCCATAATTTCGTTGAGTTTTCTCGCATCCAGGCATAAGCGTACAGAGCTATTCTTATTCACCACAGTTACCAGCAAATTTATATACGGACTGTTTGATCTCTGTATCACGCCTGCTTCAAGCATTTTTTAAATTTCTTCTTCAACTTTTTCACGGTTAGCTAGCGGCACCGGATAACTTCTTGTATCTTTGTATTTTTCTAAAACTGTTCTTAGATGTTCGATTTATTCTCTCTTTTCTGATTCAGTTTATGCCAATTTCATGTCGATTTCTTCACTCGTTATCTCGAAAGGATCACGTAGTGTTTGCAAATGATTAATATAAATCATATTAATAAGATTTGTTTCCTCTTATTTATTTTTATACCTTATTTTTATTCTAGGTGATCCTTGTAATCCTGAGGAGACGACTTCCTTCTTATCAAAAATAATGTGACTTTTTAATTCTTCCAAAACATCAATTCCAATAATACGGGGCCTCGTCAACGCTGGTACGGCCATGAAGTTTATCTGTATTTTTCCTGTTGGTAGCGAAACATCAATGAATAGCTGTCAACTTCAAGTTCTATAATGGCCCTACGCTTCGTTTTCTTATTTGTTGGATTGATATAAATTCTTTTAAAATCCTTATTGTCTAACGCTCTTTTATATTCTTCTTTTGTATTCATAGTCAATGTAGATTCTTTACCTATATTTGAACTCCTCGAGTCCCACGTTTGGGTGCCAGTGGAAGGTTCTCTACCTTTAAAATAATATTCTTATAAGCGTTGACTCGGGAGTAGAAATAAAGAATATATTTCTTAGACTGTCAAAAACATATAAGGGATTTATTTATCCATAAAATCAGAAAATATAAAAATCAATACTCCTAACATATATTTGTCTGAGCGCCCTCAGGATACTATTTAAATTCTCTCTTTGTCTTACGACTCGCAAATCTGTTTTTCTATATAATCTTTCTTAACCTTACCGGCTACTTATCTTATATTTGGCAAATATATCAATTCAAGATATAGTTCATAATCATACGATAATCAGCTATCGACTAGAGATTGATTATATTTTCTTTTTGTCTTTTTTTATCCTTCCCTTTTCTTTCTCGCAAATATAATGTATTTCACATCTAAAGAAGTGGAAATCTCTCTCTCTTTCTCTCTCTGACCAGTTATTTGCTGCAACTGATCTTAACATTTTAAGTACAAGGTGTCGAGAATAAATTCTCTAGCCAGTTCTCGTCTGCTGTAAGATTTTGAGGAGGAGTAATTCCAAATCGAGTGACCGAGCCTATTTCTCGAACTTAAAAAATTATTGCTCCCTAGGCATTAGGAAATTCCTCGTAGAGGGTCTAGGACGTCATGCACGTGTAAACCTCGTGCATCGAACGAGAGAATCAGGAGCTTTCTACTCTTATATTTGGCTTCAACGGTTCAATGATCTAACCGCTTACTTCGAGTAGAAGACCTCTAGAGTTACTCGACACTTGGTATCAGGAATACAATTCCTTACCTAGTAAAAAGAAACTAATTGAGGCAAATTGAGATGAATTTGTTGGAGCCTTCGTGAATCTCGCTTTGCGACAATCCCGAATTGGTATCAACGCTTCAATCAGTTTTTACGGGAATTGGAAACAATGGGGATCGTCCATACTCTCGTCCTTATCTTGACAGTCATCCTGAATTATATTGGTGAATATAATATTTTAATACATCTATAATATTAAAACGAAGGTCAGGCTTTCAACAACAACAAAATTTCTCCGATGTAATCTGCATTATATGCCAACTACTCTTTTTCCAAACTTTATTGAAGTGTATGAAGATTCTAACCTCTTTCTAACTTTTACACATTAAGAATTGAAGAATCTTGAATTAGACATCTTTGATAGAGACGTATTCCAAAAAGATGTTAAAAATGTGATGATTTTTAATTATAAACATTCAAAATCAAACAATATGACGAATTTCAAATTGCAAATATCTTAAAGACGGATCAGTGTCGTGATTGGAAAACATCAGAAAGACTCGGGTTTTCAGAATCACTCAGAAAACAGTGCATGTATTTATAAAACCGCATTACATTCAGCAAAAAAGAATCCAAAATACGAATTTTCCAGGATCATTCCCGAAAAATGTTTCCTAAATATTGTTGGTTCAGCTTTCAATAATTTCCTGGAAAAATCTTTCCTCAATGTGCTCAGTCTTGACACGCAATACTCTGGCACAACAAGTTCCTGATATACCAATGTGACTAAATTTAATCCTCTTTGTTCTTGCAGAGTTAAGCTCACAGTGTGAGTGTCTGCCTAATGGCGACCTTATTCCTGGTGTTTCTCGTCGGCAACCTTCTTTTTCTTTATTTGAGATACCTGTTTCTCCTGCCAGGTCTCCTGCTCCTGCCAAACCTGCTCTTCGTGCCAGGTCCAGGTCTCCTCCAGCCCATGCCAGGTTCACACTTCTCCCTACCGCTATTTCTTCTTCTGATGGAATTGTATATGGACTTGACCAACTTCAATTTACGCGGCTTACATCTTATAAGAATCCGCACCGGAGTTTTGAACTGCGAAGATACACTTTTTCTACGGATAAACGTAATTACAAGAAAGCATGGGCAAAAATAAACATGGTAAGCGGCATGATTACCTTCTTGACCCCAGATGTAGTTGAGGAAACTCCAGTAGGCCCCAGCCAAAAAATCCCACTGAGTTTTAGAGTAGAGCGTGTACACCCCAATCGTCCACACCATCAATTCAATAATTTTAAATTGAAATTAAATACTGTATGTAATCAGAAGCCGGCTTGAAATGTTACAAGCAATTTTAAATTAAAAATAATAATAAATGCAATGTCTTATGATTATAAAGGCTCTAATATTTGTTCTTCCATGATCCTCTTGCACAGACTTTTTCAAATAAAACTTCAAATCATGGATGACTGTAATTTGGTGATTTTTAATTCATTCTTTGAATTTTTTTTCAAAATATTATCGAGTCTGGCCATTCTCTCGGTCTGGCGATGGAATACTAATCATCGTCACCAGCTTTTAGACTAAACTTTCTCCTTTGGTTTTAAACGTTTGAAATTTTAGTCTTCAACCTTACAGTTTTCAAGTTTCAACCAGCCGAAAATTTTATGTTTACAATTCGTATTTGATTTTTGTAATTTTTTTTATATTGAATTAAATCTCTAAAGTTCTTGTACATTTATATCTCGCTTCGCGCTCGATGATGTATTTATCTCGCGATACGCGCTTGGTCTCTTTATTTCCTTCAAATTCATGCACAGACTTTTTAAACATCTACAGCTGTCATTTGGTGATTGTTAAGTCTCTTTTGTTAAAGCTTTTTTGGCTTCAACGAACACATTCTCATCAAGAATCTCGTGCTTGGCACTCGATTTTGTAAACAATACGAACTTTTCTACATTTTGTTTAACATTACTATATTCAATGTATATCATATTTATTTCTGTATCTCAAGCTGGTACTGCTTATTAGGATTTTGCAAAATAATGTACAAATTTTATTTTTCATGATTACTTCAATATTTGCTCCTTATTTTGCACTAATTTTCATTTTTAGCTACCCTGAAAAATCTATGATTTCAATACATTTATACCATCACAATTCATAATATGCATTGGTATTGAAACATACGTAATTTCATTGTCTTGTTTTTATATAAATAAAAAACTGTGCACTTAAACTGAAAATACGCCTACAGATGTAAAGTGGTTCTAAGCGAATATGTAGATATAATTAAGGCGTAAAATTTCGTTAGGTAAATAGTTATTGTAGCTTGTGCCGTTTTTCCAAAAAGTAAAATTGTAATTTTTGATGCATTTTTATAACAAGAGTTCATAACAAATTTGTAGATATTTTTTGTTTAAACAACTTTTTTCTTTTCAGTTTTTTTCGTCTCTTGTGTCGTTTTTTCAAAAACGTATTTTTCTTTCCTTGTGACGTTTTCCAAAACATTAAGTTTTTTTATTTTTAATCTTATTTTTTTAGGATAAAAACAGAAACTAAGCATCCTATCGAAAAATTGTTAACGAAAAATTTGTAGCTGTTTTTTCGATGAGCAACTTCTGTCTATTCATTTTTTCTCATAGCTTGTGTCGTTTGTCCAAAAATTTAATATTTTTATTTTTAATGATGTCTTTCACGAATTAAACGAAAACTACACGTCCTATCAAAAAGTAATCTCATACAAATTTGTAGATATTTTTGGATACATCATTTTTGTCTGTTCATCTTTTTTTATGTCGTGCATAGTTTGAATAAAAAATGAAATCTTTCATTTTTCATTAATTTTTTGTGCGATCAAAATTTGAATTTTCGATTTTTCGAAAAACTTCAAAAAGTTGTAATTGTAATCTTGTGGGGCTCTCAAAAAGAAAATTTTTTCTATAACTATAACTGTGATCATTTTCTTTTTATTGAAAACCGTTATTGGTATAAATTGTTTGTATTGTTGAGTGCTAATAATAAACAATAGGTTAGACCGAAAAAACTGAAACTGATTACATTCCTTAGTAACATACTAAATATAAAAATAAATTTGAAAATTGTTAACTTCAAAAGGCAACTTTTTGTTGTCAAGCTAGAAATTTTGAATAATTCTTAATATAGTTTCTCTTATTTAAGGTGAAATATTTAACTTGAGGAAGTTTGTCTTGAATAAACACCACCACGTGATTACAAGAAGATCAGAATAATATTTTTATAAAACGAAGGTGAAGTCAAATCTTACCGTCTAGCTCTATATTTGCGTAATTTAGAATTAGCTGATTAATTAAGAATTATCTTCGGACTATATTCTTTTCATCGAATACATATTTTTAAATTTCACCATTGCAATTATTTGAAATTTGGATAATTTCGTCCTGTGGAGATTGAATATTGACTTTGCCTATTTAAAAATTACAAAAAAGCTTTATCTACTTGACTCATATTCATTCTGCCATGGAATAATGAATTATGTAAAGGTGTTTTTTTCACGAGGGACTAGATGTCTTCTTTCTGTCCACCAGACATCATTAAAAGGGAAATAGGGTCTTTCATCTTACAAAGAAAGATTAAAAAAATATTTTTGTTAACTGGCATTAATTATTACCTCACTAAGTGAAAAGGGGTAAAAATTTTAAGATTCCAGAAGAAACCCGCAACAATTTAATATTGAAGTTTTCAACAGAGGTAAAAAAGGAAAATGAAATTTATCAGAATGGCGATAAATAAATATCAAAAATTGTACTAAAAAATACTGTTTTAATTATTTTTACAGGAAAATTAAAATGAAATTTCAAATTATAATTACATGAATAGTTAGGTGTTCTTTTCACTGAAAAGATGAGCAATTACATTTGTGACCGTCCGCGAAGAAAGGGACATGATGCGGAAAAAAACGATTATTAGTTTTTTAGACCAATCAATAGCTTTTTATTTGCTCTTTCATAATAAAAAATATTATTTCTAAATCTGAAAAATTCAAATTGATATTAATCTGCAAAGTGAAGCCCTCTTTTGGAGTTCCCGTATTGGAACGCCTCTTCAATCGCTATTCTAACCAATCGAAGTATATCGCTTAAAACTGCAAGACTTTTCATAATATTACAACAAATAGATTAAAGGATTATGAATCTCGACAGCTAGCGACATTTGAAGCCTCCTGGGAGTAACACCTAACACATCGGAAAGTGTTTTCTGAAAAATTCTTATGTGCAGATTTGATCCAGGTTCTTCCATTGGTGCAAATTAACAAAAATATTTGTTTGATCTTTCTTCGAAAGATGGAAGACCCTATTTTCCTTTGAATGATGTCTGGTGGTCAGAAAGAAGACATCTAGTCCCTCGTGAAAACAACACCTTTACATAATTTATTATTCCATGGAAGAATGCATATGAATCAAGTAGATAAAGCATTTTTGTAATTTTTAAAGAGGCTAGTTCAGTATTAAATCGCCAGAGGACGAAATAATTTAAATGTCAAATAATAGCAATGATAAAATTTAAAAATATGCATTTGAAAAAAGAATATAGTCAGAAGATAATTTTTAATTAATGAGCTGATTATAAATTACGCAAAAATGGAGCTAGAAGACAAGATTTGACTTCACCTTCTTTTTATAAAAATAGCATTCTCATCTCTTTGTAATCACTTAGTGGTATTTATTTAAGACATATTACCTCAAGTTTAATATGTCATCTTAAATAAGAGAAACTAGATTGAGAACTATTTGAAATTTTCATCTACACAACAAAAAGTTACCTTTAAAATTTAACTGGTTTCAAATTTGTTTTTATATGCAGTATATTACTAAGGAATCTAATTATTTTCAGTTTTTTCGATCTAACCTATTGAAAATGGAGACCTGAATATTTTTATCATTGATTGATATGGGATCTCAATTCTTGTTGGAATAATTTTTTGATTAAAAAAAAATTTCATCTTTAAATCGTCATAATTTGCTTGCCAAAAAACGGTGTAAAATTGATTACTGAGAAAAAACGAAATTCTAGGACGATATTCAATTTTATTATTAAGAAAATGATGAAAATCTGCTCGAAAATATTATTATCTTATCGGAAAGCGCAAATACAACTAATTAATGAATTACATCGGAAAGTGTTCATTATTTCTTGAGATAATAATAATTTACGAACACACTGAAATGAATACTTTTTTGTTTAAAATTCTTACAGAATTAGCTTGATGGCTTCGCTCAGAGCAAATTTTGTAAAAATTATTTTAGTGAGTTTTTACACGCTGCCTTCCTGACACTACTGTACTATACTGTATATTTTCAATTTCTGAAGTACTAAATACATGTCATAATTTACTACTTAGATATATCAGACACCATTATTGAAACATTCACCGCTCCAATTTCAAAAACGTTAAATGAACTCATTTTGTTATTGCTTTTATAAAACCTTGTTTTTTTTTCCCAAAGAACGAAATGAAAAGTTATTTATGGATATCCTAAAAAGTGTATTGTTTTCAATTTGCACTAGACAAGTTGTATTTAATGTCAAGTCTATTTAATAAGAATAAATACGAAAGACTTTAAAATTAAGGAGTAAAATTTAAAACATTTAAAACCAAAGGAGAAAATTTGGTCTGAAAGCTAGTGACGATCACTAGCATTCCATAGCCAGACCGAAAGCGTGGCCAGACTTGATAATTTTTTGATTGAAAAACTCAAATAAAAGAACAAAAAATCACCAAATTACGTTCATCAATGATTTGACCTTTTATTTGAAAAGGACTGTGCAAAAGTATGACGGAAGAACAAAGATTAAAGCCTGCAGAATCATGATATATTGTATTTATTATTATTTGTAATTTTGAGTTGATTGTAACATTTTAAGCTGACCTCAGATTTCATACAATATTTGATTTTAATTTCACATTTTTATTTATTTAATTCATGGTGTGGACGATTGAGGTTTACACGCTCTACTCTAAAACTCAATAGGATTTTATGCTTGGGGCCTACTGGAGTTTCCTCAACTTCATATGGAGTCAATAAAGTGATCATGCCGCTTACTATGTTTATTTTTGCTCGTGCTTTATTGCAATTTCGAGGATTATATTTATATATTCCAGCAAGAACGTTATTTGTCTCCAATATTGCGAAGATGTCACCATTGGATGTTGATAATACAATTTGTTCTTGGCTTGGCATAGGCACATAGACTTTCTTTTTTACGGCTATTTTAATTTGTTTATCGTTAGGAAAAGTGTATCTTCGAAGTTCAAAAATGCGGTGCGGATTCTTATAAGATTTAAGCCGAATAAATTGAAGTTGTTCAAGTCCATATCCAATGCCGTCTGAAGAAGCAATAGTTTTAGGTGGAGCCATGCGCTTGGCATTGGCTGGAGGAGACCTGGACCTGACACGAGGAAGAGGCTCGGTAGGAGAAGGAGACCTAGACCTGATACGAAGAGCAGGTTGGACATGAAGTGGAGATCTGGCAGGAGAATAAGGTCTGGCAGGAGAATGTTGTCTCTAAAATGAAGAAGAAGAAGAAGGTTGTCGACGAGGAACGCCAGGAATAGGGTCGCCATTAGGTAGACACTCAAACTGTGAGCTTAGCTCTGCAGGAAGAAACAGGATTCAATTTATTTACATTAGTAAATGAAGAACTTGTTGTGCCACAATATGGCGTGGCAAGACTGAGCACATTGAGGAAAGATTTTTTCAAAAAACTTATTGAAAGCTTGAACAACAATATTCAGGGAAGATTTTTCGGAAAAAAATCTTTAAAAATTCGTATTTCAGATTTTTTTAAATAATGTAGTGCGTTTTTTATAAATACATGCAGACTGAGTGATTCTGAAAACCCAAATCTTCATGATGTTTTGCACTTTCGACACTGATCCCTTTTGAAGATATTTACAATTTAACATTCGCCAAATTGTTTGATTTTGAATGTTTATAGTGTAAAATCATTAAATTTTTAACATCGTTTTGAAATAAGTCTATCTCAAAGATGTTCAATTCAAGATTCTTCAATTC
>CAKNWT010000174.1:0-23207 GCA_932066315.1 Andricus coriarius | reverse complement strand
AATTTCATCAGCTTCTTCATCACCTCCCAAAACAAGAGACTTCCTGAAAAATTTTGGTATGAGTGGTCAAAATTTGAATTATGAAGGTAAACCTGGTTTGAATAAAAATGGATGACACAAATTAAATTCATCATTAAAAAAATAGAAAAGATGTTCTCGTCAATGTAAGAGCTGATCTATTGCATTCCTTGATGGAAAAACCATAAACTGTTTTGTTAAAAAGTCATCCTTTTTGGTTGAAAATTTAACCGTTTTTTATGAAAAATTGCCCTTTTGGGTCGAACATTCAAGTATCTTCGTACAAAATTTACTTCTAGTTGGAAACTCATATTTTGATGTTAAAAAGTCAAAGTGAAATCATTCTTGGATGAAAATTTGAAAAAAAAAATTTTTTTGTTTTAGTTTGAAAATTCATCTGTCTTAGCAGAAATTTCATATTTTTCGGATAAAAATGCAACATTTTGGTTAAAAATTAATCTTCTTTGCGTGGAAATTCAACTATTAAGTTTGGAAATGTTGGTTGAACTACTTTCTTTAGAAATCATTTTTATGTAGAAGATTGATATTTTTAGTTCGAAATTCATCTCGTTGGTTGAAAGTTTAACTAGTTGATTAAATGTTAAACGACTTCTTGAGAGCTCGTTTCAATTTTAATAATTTTGTAGAATTCATGTAGAAAGACTAATTTTCAACAAGAAACTTAGTTTTCAATTAAGAAGAATGAATTTTCAGTTAAAACTATTAATTTTAAACAAAAAAACGAATTTCCACACAAAGCGCTTTAACTTTCAGGCAAAGAAGTGAATATTAAAAACAAGGGAACATTCAACTACTTCAACCTTCAACCAAATAGTTGGGTTTCCAACCAAAAAATACGAATTTTCAACAAAAAATGTGTATCCTCAACCAAGACAGAATAATTTTTAAACAAATAGTCGAATGTGCAACCTAAAAGATGATTTTGTAACCAAGAAGATAAATTTTCTACCCATAAAAATGAATTCTCAACCAAATAGTGGAATTGTCAACTATAAATGATCAAGTTTTAATTTAAAATATCAATTTTCAACAAGAGAATCCAACATTCATCCAAATAGTACAATTTTGAACGGCAAAGATGTTTTTTGAACCAGAAAGATTAAATTTCTAAAAGAAAAGATAAATTATCAACAATATTTCCATGGATTCATGATACACCAACTTAAAAAAAATTTTATCTTTTCTTTATTCTTACAGATTTGAGTTTGCAGTTTGAATGTTTATCTAATCGCGAACCTATTCCTGGTATTCCTCGTGGCGTACCCTCTTCCTCTTCTGGAAGACATCATTCTCCTGAGAGGACTCTTCTTCCTGACGAGCCACCTCTTCGTCTCAGGTCCAGGTCTCCTCCTGGTGAGTCTATAGCTCGTCCTTCCAGGTGTATAGCTGCCCCTAAAACGCTTCCTTCTCCTGATGGGCGAGTATGTGGAGTTGAACAATTAAGATTTATTCGGCTAATTTCCCATAAGAATAAGCACAGGATATTCGAACTTCGAAGATATACTTTTCCTGTCAATGCACAATTACAAATGAGAATAAGAGACAACCATTATGAGCCTGTGCCAACCAACGAACAAATTGTTATATCAACATCGGATGGTGAAGTCTTTGGAATATTGAAGAGTTATAATGTTCATGCTGGAATCTACGCAGAAAAAATTCATTACTATGAGATACGGGCGAAAATAAACATGTCAAGTGGCATGGTTACACCATTGACCAAAGAAGAAATCGGCGAAGTTCCAGTAGGTGCTCGCCGCTTAATCACAGGGAGTTATAGAGTGATGCGTTCAAACCAATTGTGAACCGCAATTCTTTACACCAATCATTCAAAGCATATGTAAAAATAAAATATAATCTCCCCTCCTGTGCCAATAAGTGTTTGATTTAAATAAACTAAGTGTTTGAAATTAAGTTTTCATTCCTCAAAATACATGGACACCTTTTAGGGTTGTAGTTCTCCAGCCTCAGCAGAAGCAGTCCCAGCTTTGCCTAATTTTTCGATATCTTTCCTCATTTCGATTTATTCACCAGGGACCTGGATCCCCTTCAAAATTGCAATTCTCCGTACGCAGCATAAGTAGTTTCAGCCTCGCCTACTTTCTTAAAATCTTTCTGCATTTTGATTTATGTATCAAGGTAACGTGCACAATTCGTTTATATCTATATGTGCTCGGTTTTCTGATCAGCCTTCCCGGATTATTTCGACCATCATAAGCACCTGCATGTAATGTTTTTATTTATTTTAGGAGCCATATAATGATTCCGTAATCTTTCAGGACTCTTCAAAAGCTTAATTCTAGCCATATCTTATTAAACGCTTTTCGCAAATCAACAAATGCACAGATAACTTTTTTTCTCACTCCTGAACTTAGTTCTTTGATCTGTCTCAACTTACATTTGTGATCCGCAAATGATCCTCCTGGCATAGGTCAAAATGAGACTTCCCAGGTCTGTTCTTCTGTTATTTTAATTGCCCTGCTATTAATATTGATTCATTGATGAAATACGAAATCTTTCTAAAGTAAATGAAGTAACGTTTGACGAGCACCTTATGACTTATGATTGGGAAAAACTTATTCGCATGGTGGATATTAATAGCAAAATGAATCTCTTTTGCCACTATTTAATTTAAGAGTTTGAGAGGTTTGCGCTTCTATATGTCCCTTATAGATATAACAAATCTGCACCTTGGATTACGACTGAAATTAAAAATCTTATAAAGAAACGCGATAATACGCGCCGACTAGCTAAAAGAACAAAATTTCCAGTTATTCCTGCTAAATTTCGCAAATTAAGGAACCTAGTGCAAACAAAAATTAGAGATTCGGCCAATAAATACAATTTTAATGCTATAAGAAACAGATGTAAGAGCAAAACTATTTGGCACTTGCTAAGATGATTTTTCCTTATTCCACCTAAACACGAATCGGCTGTTAATTATTTGTCTCTTGATGTACAACTTAAAGTCTTTCTATCTTTACGGCCTCATAATCACCTAGTACCACTTCCTATAATTCATCTAAGCTCAACTTTCAACGATACTGATTTCTTTTTCTCAGACATAACACTTGCGGTTCTTCTGGAGAAGTTAATGGAAATCAAGTCAAATGCCTCTGGATCTGATGGTATTTCCACCAAAATGTTTCGATTTGCTCTTCCTCTGATTTTTCCAATACTACTTCATACTTACAACTTTTCCTTACAAGTAACGATTTTCCTGGGTTTTTGGAAAAAAACGATTATTCGCCCAATTTATTAGATTTGCTAGTCCAGTATCTTCGACAGATTTAAGGCCGATTTCTATTTTATGTGCATATTCAGGTAGATACTGCTCATCGCTCTTAAGCCTCAAATCGTTAATACCATCTACGCCATCAGCTTTACCATTCCTTAAGTTCTTAATTAAATCCCTAATTTTAGAGGCTGCTACCTTTCTTAGTGATCTTGACCAATTTCCAATTTAATTTCTTATTCCATTTGAAAACGTTTTGCATTTTCATCACTTCTTCGCCTTCGATTTTACGCTTGCTTTCTTTCACTGGTATCACTTTTCTGTTCTTGTTCCTATTATCATTTTCAAGTCTATATTTATATGTATAATAAATTCCTCATTATTGATAATTCTGCAAAAACAAAATTTACCCACTTCCGTTTATTTTGGGGACACAAGTGTAATATTACTTAATAGAGCAACTATTAAAGTATGATTTCCTATCGTAAATCCAAAATCTATATTTCAGACAAAGGTTTACAAAAATAGGAATATTTCCTGAACTATGATCGACAAAATTTTTGTCTTTTCCAAATGATTCCTCTTTTTCTCCCTGTTATCAGAATTCAATTCTTTTTGTTTGAAAGTAAATCCTTTCGAATTAAAACGTCTTTAATTATATTTTAGATTAGCGTGTATCTCTTTTGATTAAAAATTAAACTATGTGCTGGAAACTTTTATTATTTTGTAGAAAATTCATCTATTTTATTGAAGGATCATGTTTGTTTGGTCGAAGACTCAACTGTTTTGAAGGAAATTTGCCTCTTCGAACAGCAAATCCGTCTTTTTGATTTTAAAATACTGGTTTTGGTAGAAACGTCATATTTTGTATTTGGTAATTCATGTTACTCAATTGCGCTACAAATCCCTTAACATCTTCGAAGATCCTAAAAAATTCTTTGAAATCTATGGAAATTTTTAAACGTATTTAGACTTTTTCAATATCCTTGAAATTTCGAAACTTTTCGAAAACGTCGAAGTGCCTTTAAAAGAAAACCTAATTTGTTCCCCAAAGTTCTCTTAATGATTTTTTGAATTACCTTAACTTTTGAACATACATGATGTTCCTATTGAATCCCTTAAATCTTGTAAGATTCTTTGAAATTCCCTAAAACCTTCGGAAATCCTACGAAATTCCTTGAAATCACTTGAAACCTTTGCAAAACCTAAAAAAATTCCTTTAAATTCCTAAAATTCTCTTTGATCTTTTAAAATTGTTTGCAACGTTTTCAAACAACTTTACATATTTAGAATCATTTAACATTTTTTAATTTCGATTTTATCGTACAATCGAATAATGAACGTATGATATGGCACAACTTTTTATTAAATTAAACTCTTCACTGAGACAAGAAAGATTTAAGTTTGTTTTACCTAAGATAAAATTGTGCTGTAAAATTAGTGATATCAGTTTTAACGAATTTGTTAGAAAAATTTGTTATCCGTAAAACTGACGAATGAAATATGAATATCTCAAAAGGACAATCTTGGCACGTGCGAATGATAAGGTGAACGCAGTAGGATACATTATATAATCTGCAATGACACACTCGAATTATCCGCAGTTATAGTGTTAATCAAATTCTTGATCTGAATCAGATTTTCATCTTCTTAAAAAACATGAAGATCGTTTATACTCTGGTGACTACCTTGGCAATCGTTCTGCTTTCTATTGGTTAATGCAATGATACAATAATAATAATATATGTTCCTCTCGGAGGGAGGAAAGCTGGGAACTTGTTACTTCCATGATGAGAATTTTAAATTCAATTGGCGACTACTAGAGTAACTTGACACATCGGCGTCCTAATGCGTGATTCTGATTGGTCGCAGCCTCTGTCACTTCCAGTGGGGAGTGTAAGGGAGGTTCGACTCTGATTGAAGGATAAGGATCAGATACAATGTTTGAATGCTCTCCTTTACCAGTTTAAGTTTAAATCGTAGTCCTTACTCTTTGTAGAATATTTTTACACAACATTGATTAGTAGGATCATCGGCAGCTCGTGATAGGTATCTTTCTTTACTAGCAATGTGTAAAAGTACGTAGTACGAGTTTGAGCTATGGAGCTTAGCGTGCGTATTTTTTTTCTAGTGTGTTCCTTTAATATTGCTGATCAAGCTTTCAAAGAGAAAGAAGCAATCATTTCTTTCTTGTTGCAGAGTTAAGTTCAGAGTTCGACTGTTTACCTAATGGGGACCCTATTCCTAATGTTCCTCGTTTCAGTTCTTCTTCTTCATCTGAAAGACATCATTCACCTGATAGATCTCTATCACCTGCCGAGCCTCCTCGTCGTGCCAGGTCCATGTCTCCTCCTGCCAGGATCGAGTCTCCACCTGTCTGGTCCACGAATCCTCCTCCAAGATACATAGCTCCACCTACAAGGCTTCCTTCTTCTGACGGCACTGGATGTGGACTTGAACAACTTCCATTTATTCGGCTTATTCCCATTAGAAATCCGCACCGCATATTTGAACTTCGAAGATACACTTTTCCTGCTAATATGTCACTTGAAATGCTAATAATGAATAATTTTTTTGTGCCTATGCCAACCCACGAGCAAATTGCTTTAGCAACATTCGATGGTGACGTATTTGCAATTTTAGAGAATGAGGATGCTCTTGCTGGATTCTATTCACATATTCGTTACGTTTCAAGACGGGTGAAGATAAACATCTCAAGCGGTATGATTGCCCCGCTGATCCGAGAAGAAATCAATGAAACTTCAGTAGGTCCACGCCGCACGATCTCAGGGTGTTTCGAAGTGAAGCATGTAAACCTAGTGTAAACTTTAATCCTTTACAACATCATTTTAAAAAAATATATACAATGACTACATCATTTTGGCATTATGTCTTCGTAGCATTATTATCTTTGATCATTTTTGTCGACTGTGCTTAGTTTCTAGCCATCCATTTTGGTCAAAAATTCAACTATTTTGTTAAAAATTTATCTCTCTAAATAAAAAATCTGGGTAGGTATACAAATGGTTCGATCGGCATTTTGTCCTAAGTTTCATTTCTCCTAAAAATTCACTACATTTGCGGGCAATGAAGAAATAACAGATAGAGGGTATGGGGCAGAAATTAGGTGAATTTAAGAATAATTCTATATATTTTAAATTTTCTTCTACTTTCAAATATTATAGAAAAAATTGAAAAAGGGGGAAAAGGTAAGTATAGTTTAAGAAGAAGAATTCAGTTATGAATGTTGAGTCAATAGATTTATTTTCTGCGAACTGGCAAATGAAATATAAATATCTCAGAATAACACACTTGATGCTTGTAATTGATAAGATAAGATCATAGAATGTTTATAAAATATATAATAAAGCACTAGTATAAACCGTATTTATACTGTTGAAAAAATTCTTTATTAGAACGTAAATTTCTCTATTTTTCCTCTAATTGAAAAAAATGAGGATGGTTTATACTCTGGTCGCCACGTCGGCAATCTTCCTTAATTCTATTGGTAAATATAATAATGTAATAATATGAATTCATATATATAATTTTAAAAATATTGGTAAGCCTTTCGAATATAACAATTTGTTCAACGATATCCGCATTCTGTCCTAATTGCTACCTTTTTCTAAACTCCATATTGAAGATAATATTCATATTTTATGTTGCGGGCCGTTTACTAACTTCGCTACCAATTATTAAATAACAAGAGAAGAAGAAATAAATAAGTAATAAATCGAATGAAATGTAGGATATTGAATAAAGTGTAAAGACTGAAGTTTAAGATTGACACTTAAAGCCAACACGAACCACTATCATCACACAGCATCACCAGCATCAAACCTAAAAGTAGTTTTGATTATCCTCCTGGCAATCAGCTATTATTCAGGAGCTTAAAAATCAGCAAATTAGTCATCTAGTCTTAAAATCTATCCTTGAGATTTTTATTATAATCACCACGTGCAATAACACGAGGACCATCTAGACTAAACTGGAGGTTGTCGTTGTTGGCACTATACATCAATTCTTGGTGAACTTGTCGTACCTTTTTCTAATGATTTACCTTTTGTTTGTATCACTTCCCTATTCCTTTAAACACACCCCACACACTTACTTGGTATTGGAGGGAAGAGCTGCAGTATAAGGAGGATTCCGAACCACCAAGAGCAACAGCTTAAAGTACTTAGAGAACCTTTTTATCTAGAGATACCCGTAGCCACCAAGACTCTTCCAGAGTGCGAGGCACTGATCGAACACGAAAGCCGATCGAGTGGGTCCAAACCTACGCCTTGGTCCCCACGACCATCGTCCCACTTGATGCTGGTGACTATAGTGACCAATTTCCTGAAGACTTCAATTTTGGTGATCCTGGAAATCAATTCCTAGGAGACTTTATGTAGAATTGTATTGTGAAGATCTGGAGCGAAACCTTGTGCACTCATGTCGTCCTGTCGCCAATAAAGTCTAAAAGTTCTCCACAATTCGTCACAAATTATCTCTTTATCCTGGCGTAACGTCCCGAAACTACCGTGTTGGACATTTGTGATCAGATGCCTATTTTTCAATACAGGATATGCTTGATTATATCCTTAACTATGTTGGTTTCTCATACAGTCTTGCTGGACATGATAATTAAACTGCTCCGGATATGTTGCCCTAATCGGACAATTTGAAGAAATTTCTACATAGAAAACCGTTAGGTTCTTGAAAGTAAAAAATTGCACGAAGTAGACGAAGGAAAAACACCTTGACTTCGGAACGGTCTTTTTTCTTCAACTATTGGGGCAGGAGTTCTTCCAGATTAAACTTTTCCGTAGAAGTCGTTCAGAACTCATCAGGGTATTAGCTTTATTCAATGGATTGGCCTGATGAATGTAACCAGCAGTCCAGATAATGCCAGACATCGGCCCAAAGTCCTTCCTCATCTTTTTGGTACTTTTAATTTCAAGCAAATTATTCAATTTAAATTATTTTCTATCCTAATTACTATTATTTTTCAAACTTCATCTTAGTTGGTCCGAAATGGATACCAATTGAAAATGAAAGGTAAACTATTCTGGAGTAGGTCAAACAAAATTTGTAACGTTTTACATAATTCATAATAAATTATTCAGAATTAATGGGTTCTATTAATTTAGTTCTCATTAAAACAAAACAAAAAAAGGGGGGAAGATCTTTAAAACATGGAAGAAGGTGAATTCTTGAAAAAGGTTGAAGGCATTGATATGCAAGCAAAACAACTTTAAGTGGGAAAAGAATTTTACAAGATGCCAAGCTGTCTGATAAAAATAACCTGTCACATTAACATAAAAGAAAAAGCTGCAAGAAAAAAAAACACCTGAAAAGCGAGTGAAAACTTAGGGGATTTAATGTTGACAGGAAAAATAAATGAATACAAGATTATTATATTTTTTCCTATTGGGTTAATCAAAGCGCATTGAATTCCGAAAAAAAATTTCAAATTAAAACTTTATAGGAAGCTTTACGCATAATGTTTTTTCCATATTGCTGAACCAGCTTTGCGGAAGTTTGAAGTTTGAATGTTTACCTAATGGCGAACCTATTCCTAGAATTCCTCGTCGGGCAGCTTCTTCCTCTTCTGAAAGACGTCATACTCCTGAGAGGTCTCTTCTTCCTGACGAGCCACCTCTACGTACCAGGTCTAGGTCTCCTTCGGGTGGATCCATAGCTCATCCTTCCAGGTATATAGCTGCCCCTACAATGCTTCCTTCTCCTGATGGCCGCGTATGTGGAGTTGAACAATTAAGATTTATTCGGCTTATTCCCCAAAAGAATCCGCAGCGGATATTCGAACTTCGAAGATACGCTTTTCCTGCAAATTCACAATTAAAAATCAGAATAAGAGACAACCATTATGAGCCTGTGCCAACCAACGAACAAATTGTTCTAACAACATCGGATGGTGACATCTTTGCAATACTGGAGAGTTATAATGTTCTTGCTGGAATGTATGCAAAAAATATTCATTACTATGAAATACGGGCGAAAGTAAACATGTTAAGTGACATAGTTACACCATTGAACAGAGAAGAAATCCTTGAAATTCCAGTAGGTACCCGCCGCTTGATCACAGGGTGTTATAAAGTGATTCGTTCAAACCAATTGTAAACCGCAATTCTTTAACCTAATAATTCAAAACATATTTAAAAATGAAATATAATGTTAGCGATCCGTAGCCGAATCAAAATGCTTCATGTAACTGGTAATTATAATTAAAATAAAAGTTAAATATTTCACTGATCAATCCGTGATTTCAGAATCATTCACTAATCAATTCCGTAACACTAGAATAACACATGTGAGATATAACTTCCAAGTTTTACACTAAAGCGTCGTTAGTTTCGTCCAAAGCAAGATGAGATGAGGATTTTATAAGTTAATTCAATTAAATATCTTTTACCGCTGTTATCCTTACACGGCGGCCGCCAGCGTTGAAGGTGCCAACAGTCGCCTGTGGATGCTTTCTTAGAGCTATCATCTGCCACTCCACAGGTTTTTAGTCGCTTGGTTCCTGATGGCCCAGAAAGTTTCTTACAATGCGACAGGTGTTTAATAAAACCACCTTCTGAGCTGCTGCCAGTACCCTACTGACTCCTAAATGTTCAAGATGTTCAGTGCATCTTGTTTGCACATTGGATGTAGCCAAAATCACAATAGGATGAATATATGCATGTGTGACACTACTCCATATTGTCTTCACTTCATGCCTTAACTCGCCATACTTCTGGATCGTGATTGTATAGGTTGCTTGCAAACTTTGGGTCGATTGGTTTGGATCATCATCGGAGCATCATCGCACGACTTAGGAAGTCAATGATGCTTGGGCAGCTTTTGTGAAATTTTTAAGGCTTCAAGCAAATAGATATGTGATACGGAGAGAAACGTTTGCTTGTAGTCAATGGAGCTTGCATCATAGTAACAGCGTCTATGGTGACTAGTTCTTGGCTTTCAGATGGATTTGAAGTGTCTAGGTACGTGTACCAAAAATTGAGCACCCCGTCCGGACCTAAAGCTTTCCAGTTACACTCCATTTTCAAAACAGCTGAAACACCTGAAGCTGTGATGTTAGTCGGCTCCATATCAGGGTCATGGCCAGCTCTTGTCTCCTCTAGTTGAAACAACACAGCCTCTTAATTTCTTTTCTTGATTTTTCTCCAAACATCCGTCCAGTAGTTAGTCATGTCTTTTAATTGAGAGACTTCGGTGTCTTGTTGGTTATTTTGCTTTACACTCAGTTCACGATAGAACCTTCTTTCATCTGTCTGAAAGGTTCGATTTTGTTGCTTTCTTTCACTACTTCTCTTGTACCAACGCGGTCTAGCAGTAAGAACATCAAGTCTCTGTCGTTGGGAATCTTTAGTCTCATTCAATATTCCTGGTGTCAATGTCTCGTTGTACGGAGGGTGGATGATTGTAGTAACATGGTGTATCAGCTTTCTGGTCTTATTTCCTCTATTATATTGAGTCGATCGACCAAATTTGCAACTTACTTTTCTGACAATTATATCCAACCTGATCTTCTATGGTGGATCTCGATCCCTTCCTGAGACAAAGACTGCATTTGTAGGCCTAGTTCTGCGGCAAAACGTTCTAACGGCTGCTGCAGCTGCTTATTAGTGCACGCAGATCCGGACTATTATCAAAACCGTTCTCCTTTGTCTGTGAGTTATTCATAATTATTGTCACTGTCTAATTCTCCTCTGACTAAATGCACTGTTCTGCATTCATTTAGTAATAACTCCATGTGGATATCTTTGGAAAACTGCTTTGTGGCATGGATCACTTGCTGCATATAATAATTTGTCCAAAAAAACTTCTTTGGTCTCTACAGGGGAAGTAAGAGGACGAGAAGTAGGGGTAGTGATGGTGAGGAAGAAAGATGAAGTGGGTGAATATATGGGAATTCAGGGGAACGGATGGAAAGTGAGTGAAGTAGGACAGGACAATAAAATCGAATTTTTAAAAAACGATATAAGAATAAAGGATCTCAAGGTCTCACCAGAAGACGTACATTCAAAAGTGGTCAGGCATATTGGAAAAATATTCACCGGCTGTCATTATTCTAATGTATGCCAACTACGATATTTTAAGGGAAAAAGCTCCTACTAGCCAATGTAAACAATGTTAAAGTTACGACAGTACCCTCCCTCTGACGTGAACAAATTGTATGTTTTTTACTCCCCCAAGTATGCTCACACCCCAATATGCGAAATTTTTGAAAGACGTCCACACCTTCCTGAATTCCGCTGCAAATCCCCCGCGAAGTGTTTTGCTTTTGCATATCCTCCTTCCCCGAAAAATGGTTCTGGCTACGGCCGTGGTGATTTTTTACTACATTCTAACGTACAAAGTGAAAGGAATAACTTGGATAAATCATAGGAAGTTTTGTAGTAAATCATTCAGACCAATCGTAAACCGCAATCCTTCTAACCAATTATTTAAAAAGAAGGTTAGACTGAAATATAATGTTCGCGACCTGTAGTTAGATCAAAATGCTTTATGTAACTGGTAATTATATTAAAAAGTCAGTGTGTTTCAGTTCTAAAAGCTTTACTCTTTCGCGAATGCCCCTAATTTTTGGACTTTGCTCACTGGTTCACTAATCAATGCAGTAACAGTAGAGTAACACTTGTGAGACATAACCTCTACATTGAAAGAGCAATTAACCCTCAAGGCATCCCGCTTAGACCTAATGGCTATCAACCCTATTTTGATTACAACATGCGATACAACGAGATGCCTCTTTTGGTAATGTCATAGGTATGGTAATTTTTTGAAATCAAATCTTGACATTAATAATGTATCCGTGGTTGGTTTAGTGGAAACCTGGTTATGTTATAATGGTTCATACAGACCCTTTGGTGTGAACAAATTCCATTGTTTTTACTCCCTCAAGCTTGCTAACACACTAATATGCGAAATTTTTGAAACATGTCCACACCTTCCTGTGTTCCGCTGCAAATCCCCCCCGAAATTTTTTTGTTTTGCATATCCCCCTTCCCACGAAAAATGGTTCTGGTTTTGGCCGTGGTGATTCTTTACTACTTTCTAACGCACATAGTGGAAGGAATAGCTTGAATAAATCACATAACATAAAGGACCTTAAACTGGTAAGCCTAGTGGATGATAATGATTTTATTATAATTAATAAACGATCATTTAGCGTCATTTCTTCAAATGTTGCCTATGTTTTATTGCAGTAAATAGTGTAAATAGATCCAAATCCTTGTATTTGAAACAAAGTGCGTGCATCTCCACCACTAACGTATTTTGTTTGAAAAAAGATAAATATTTTGATTTCCGAGAGGCCAAGTACGTATCATTCGCCTGATATATGATTTATTATTATAGATTCAAATGCTAAAATTCGATATAATAACTTAATAAAAACTATTTGGGGTTGCTCTAAAAGTGTGATAATACAGATACCAAGTCTCGCCCACCTAAATTTAATTATGTAAACAAACCGTCGTTTGATCATGAATGTAAAGAAACCATCTCTCTTCCATCAAGATTATTAGACACCGCCAAGATACAAATTTGGCTGATAATAACAAGCTAAATACCTATAACTGATAAGATAAAAACAGTAGAACATATTGTATAATCTATAACAAGGCGGTGCAATAATCAGTAGTTATACTGCTAACTAATTTCTTTATTAGTGGACAATTAATTTTTCCTCAACTTGAAAGAAATGAAAATCGCTTATACGCTGATCTTTACCTTGGCCATCGTCCTTAATTATATCGGTGAGTATAATAGTAGAATAATAATGTATGGTTGATATTTTCTCATAAAGACAACCTCGAGATTTCACCAGAAACAGGTGCCAGTTTAGAACATATCCGTCACTCCCGGCGAAATCGCAGTAACGTTCCAGCTGTAGTTAAGTCTCAGACAAGTTGTTCTTCTTCGGGAGAGGCGCTATGCGTCGTTTCACCAGCCACTCTTCCATCTTTAGATATATGTGTTGAAAATGTAGGCTAGATGCTGGTAGGTTGAGGGAAACTTCTTCCAACAGAAGCTGCTGATACCATATGCTCCCGCAGCGAAACACTTCTTCCTGCATCTTAATAATTTTTCAACTCTTGGGTTGACGCCTATAATCGATAATATAAAAACTAATATTGTTCATACTCTAGTCTCCACCTTGACAGTCATATACGATTTCTATCTGAATTAGTATCTTTTGCCCAAATCTATATTGAAAATATTATACATGTTTTATATTAAGGGTCGTCCATAAACTGCGTTACCAATAAATGAATAATAATACGAGAAAAATAAAAGAGTAACAGATGTATTTTTTTCTTTTATAAAATTAATATAAAAACTACGTTGAATTCAATATAAAACGCTATTCCTCAGATCTCAAGTCGAAAAATATTGTATTTTCACAAAATAGTTTAATTTATAACCTATACGTGATATTTAAAGCAAAAAGGAAAACCGTTTTCAAGACAGTTGAGTTTTCAATCAAGAAAGATAAATTCTCATCCAAGAAAGATGATTTTTCCACCAAAAGATTGACTTTATACCAAATAATTAAACTTTAAACTTCATCTAGTAAAATGGATTTATGTCCCCAGTAACGTTCTCTTCATTTTGCTGGTTAACCTTTAAGATAGTTTCCCAGGAAAAATTCCCCTGCTTGCCCCAGTCTTACATCGAAATATTGCCATTAATCCATTAAAAAACTTAAAAAAATGTAATCATCTCTTTCTTGTTGCAGATTTAGGTTTACAGTTTGATTGTTTACCTAATGGCGCCCCAATCCCTCATGCGTCTCGTGGCAAACCTTCTTCTTCTTCTGAAAGACGTAATTCAACTGAGAGTTCGCGCCTTCCTGACAAACCACCTCTTCATGCCAGATCAAGGTCTCCTCCTGGCAGTTCCATGGCTTCTTCTTCTAGATTTATGTCTCCTCCTGCCACGGCCAGGTCTCCTCCTGCCAGGTCCACGACATCTCCTGCAAGGTCTATAGCTCCACCTCCCAGATACATAGCTCCCCCTACGAGGCTTCCTTCTTTCGACGGAAAGATATGTGGAGTTGAACAACTGAGATTCATTCGGCTGATTCCCTATAGGAATCCAAATCGGATATTCGAACTTCGAAAATACACTTTTCCTGACAATAAAAACTTAAAAGTGTTAAAAAGTCATAACCATTATGATCCTATGCCAGCCAACGAACAAATTGTTATATCAACCCCGGATGGTGTCGTGTTCGCAATATTGGAGAGTTATAATGCTCTTGCTGGACTTTATCTTTATCAGTATAGTATTAAAAAGGTGGTACGGGCGAAAATAAACATGGGAAGCGGCATGGTTTCCACATTGACTCGAGAGGAAATCAATGAAGTTATAGTAGGCGCTCGCCGCCCAATCTCAGGGTCTTTTCGAGTGAAACATGTAGACCAATTGTAAACCGGAACCATTTACACCATTATTCTAAAAAAAATTTAAGCTGATATATCATGTTTGCGATCCATTGTAGGATAAACATGCTTCATGTAGCTGATAATTATATTAAAAATTCAGTGTCTTATTGTTCTCAAAGCTTTAATCATTTGTTATGCCCCTAATTTTTGGACTTTGATCTCTAAATATGCATCAGTGTAAACGTCATTGATTGAAATTGTAGATGGACATTTCCCTGCATAATCAGTGATTTCAGACTTATTCACTAATAAGTCAAGTAACACTGGAGTACCACGTGTGAGAGACAAGCTGTGAATTTTTAAGTAAAGCTATATTATTATTATTGTTGTAATTGAGCAGATAAAATAGTTTCCGGATCATATAAAATTTTCATTATTCAGGCTGTAAATGTACTTACTGAAGTATCTGCAGAAAAAATGTACACTAACTAGCATAAAAAGTATTATCAGAACATGTCTGTACACGACAGTCGAATATTTAAAGTGAAGCAATTTTGATGTGGTTAATCATATTGGAAAATGATTAGCTGGCTATCATCCTCCCATTCTAATCCACTATGCTCTTTTCAGAAAAAGAAGCTGCTCTTAGCCAATGCGAAGAATCGAAAAGGTACGAGCGTTGGCCTCTGTGAGGATGTCTCTAGAGAGCGCAGAAGGAGAAGAAAACGCATTCTGACAAAAGTTAAAGTGCAAGGGCATCCGAGCTTCACCAGTACACAATATCCTCTATATGGGCGGCAAAAAGTATGACCTTAACACCATTGCAAAGCTGCCCACCAGTTCTCTGATCGGAACAATAGACCATTTTTTGAGTGCTGACAACAGAGATTAAAAGATCAATCACTCAAGTAATCCTGCTTAGAACTATGTAACTAACATTCAATGCAACGAGATGTCTCCCCTGGAACCGTCATGGGGATGGTAATTTTTTTTTAAATCAAATTTTCACCTTAACAACCTATTTATGGTAGGTTCAGTAGAAACTCGGTTATGTTATAATTGTACATGCAACTTCATTGCTGTGAACGAATTCCATTGTTTGTATTATACTACCATAACAAGTATTCGAAAGGTAGAGCGAGTATTGCTCCTTTTGTTAGGTAAACTAATTTTCAATGACACTTAGTAGATAAGTTAGCGTGCTGAATATTGATAATCCTGTTCAGAGTATGTGTGAGACTTTACTACTCACTAACATAGTTGGAGAAAGAAATGGCTGGGATGAATCACACAACATAAAAGGCCTTGAACTAGTAAAGTTAATGGAGGATGATGATTTTATGCTAATCAATAGTCGAATAATAAGCGATAATCCGGCGAACTTTACCTTTGTCGCATCTGCAGAAAAGATTATCCTTGACCTATTATGATGTCATTTTGAGGGTTTAGCCTTACTCTTTGATCTGAAGGTTTTCTATGCTAAAAATATGTCCCACCAGTTTCCGATCATAGTCTCATAATTTTCAGATTCAAATCCTAGTATTCAAAGAAAAAAGCCTATTACTCCTTTAGACATCATCACCGGGTCAAGTTATTTTAATGCGATTTGACCACCAGGCGCGATAGATCCTACGATGTTTATTGATGCTAGACACCCACTGCTAGATGAAGGTATATAATATTCGGAAGTAGAAAAAGTACCAGAAATTTCAAATTAGATAAGGTTTCTGGTCCTGATGAAATGACTAACAACTTTTACAAAGCATTTCCAGAGAATTGGATTCATTATATTGAATCCTTTATTGATAATGATTTGTGTGATGAGGCGATTCCAAACGACTGGGCAGAATCTTTAACGCTCACGCTCACTCGAAAACAAGATCCTTGTAATCCCAATGATCACTGTCCGATCGATCTATTAAATTACTTAGAACAAATTTTCACACAAATTCAAATTGGGAGGTGAGAGCTTTTGAATAATGAATAAATAATAATCCGGGAATCTCAGGCTGTTCTACTCAAATTTATTGTCATTATTTTTAAATTGATTACATAGTCAATCTCATCACTAATATTCAACAATTTGTTTTCTTATTAACAAATTTGATAAGCATATTCCTATCCTGGACATCCTAGCAGAGAGAAAAAATGGTAACAAAATATTGTTGGCATCTGGTCACAAACTGTACAAAATCATGTAAATATGCCAATATTTTATAATGGTGATTGCTGTAGCCAAGCGAAGAAAAAAATATTCAATTCTGGCATTTTAAATTAATTTTAAACTGTTTTTTATATAAAATTTTGAAAACACGTTTATTCTGATATTTCGAGAAGTAGCCTGATAGTTTATTAGCTTGCATGATCAAACAAATTTTCATCAGATTAAATTCGTTTCTGTGACAAAAATTACTTGCTAATTTTCTTACCTAAGATAAAACCGTGGCGTAAAAATCCGTGATATCAGTTTTGCCGACTTGGGTGACAAATTTTTTCCCTGGGAACTGTCCAATGAAATATAAATATCGCACAAGGACAGCCTTGCCGCCTATATTCGATAAGATAAAAACGATAAGTATTATCTAATCAATAATGAAGCACTAGAATAAGTAGTAGCCATATTGTTAACTAAATTCTTCCTTTGTGCATTAATTATTTTCTCCTCTACTTGAAAAAAAAGTTAAGATCGCTAATACTCTGGTATTTACCTTGAAAATCGTCCTTAATTATATCGGTTAGTATAATAGTAGAATACTGTATAGTTGAGATTTTGTCGTAAAAACCCACTCCCGGCCAATTCGCGAGAACACTTCTATACCTTATCAATTCATTTTGCATTTAAGGGAATAACAATTTAGAATAAAATTACTGATTTTAATTTTTCAAACATATATCTATATTGCTGGTTGAGCTTTTAAACAGTTTTCCAGGAAAAATTTCCCTTCTTTTATCCGTCTTGCGTCACAATATTGCCATTAATTTATCAAACACAAACGTAAAAAATGTAATCCTCTCCTTCTTGTTGCAGAGTTAGGTTCACAGTTCGACTGTTTACCCGATGGCGCCCCCATTCCTAATGCGCCTCGTGGCAGACCTTCTTCTTCTTGTTCTACTTCTTCTTTTGAAAGACATAATTCACTTCAGGTGCCTCGTCTTTCTGCCGAACCTCCTCTTCGTGCCAGGCCCAAGTCTCCTCGTGGCAGATACATGGCTTCTTCTTCCAGGACCCTAGCTCCACCTACAATGCTTCCTTCTGCGTTTGGGATGGAATGTGGACTTAAACAACTTAGATTTATTCGGCTTATTCCCATTAGGAATCCAAAAAGGATATTCGAACTTCGAAGATACACTTTTCCTGACAATAAAAAAGTACACATGAGAATAAGTAATAAACATTATGAGCCTATGCCAACAAGCGAACAAATTGTTATATCAACACCGGATGGTGACGTCTTTGCAGTATTAGAGAGTTATGATGTTCTTGCTGGAATCTATGTTTATGAGAAGAGTTCTGGACATATGAGACGGGGGAAAATAAACATGCAAAGCGGCATGGTTGCCAGATTGACTGGAGAAGAAGTCAATGAAGTTACAGTAGGTGTCCGACGTCCCATCTCAGGGTGTTTTCAAATGAAGTATTTATATTGATTTGTAAACCGCAATCCTTTACATTATTAATTAAAAAATATGTAAAACTTATATATAATGTTTGCGATCAGTGACAGGATCCAAATGCTTGATGTAACTGGTAATTATATTAACAACTCAGTATTTTATTGTTTCGAGTCTCGTCTAGCTTAGCATGTTTCCTATCCAACATTGTAGCTGGTCCGGCACGCCACATCTCGAATCTTCTCCTGATGGAATGGAATGTGGAATTGAACGACTTAAATTTATTCGCATTATTCCCTATAAGAATACGAACCGGATATTTGAACTTCGAAGATTCACTTTTCCTGTCAATAAACTAGTAAAAATGAGAAGAAGGGATAACCATTATGAGCCTATGCCAACAAACGAACAAATTGTTATAGCAACATCGGATGGTATAGCGTTTGCAATATTGGAGAGTTATGATGTACTTGCTGGAATTTATATTTATGATACGTGTACTGGACATATACGACGAGCGAAAATAAACATGGAAAGCGGCTTGGTTACCCCATTGACCCGAGAAGAAATTAATAAAGTTAAAGTAGGTGCCCGCGTTACAATCTCAAAGTGTTTTAGAGTAGAATGTGTAAACCACGTATAAACTGCAATCCTTTACACCATTGAAAAAATGTAACATTGAAGTATGATGTTTAGGATAAAAATTCGGATTGACATTTTTTATTCAACTAGTAATCTTATTAAAACGTCAGCATGAAATGTTTCTCGAGGCTTCAATCTTCAGCCAATGTCCGGATTTTCTTTACCTTGGTATATATATATGGAAAAATGAAAGAGTCACGTATTAAAATAGTAGTTGGACAATAAACTGATAAATCAGTTTAATTAGACAATTTACAGTTTCTTTTGTTTCTGTGGTTTTGACAGGGTAGAGTTTGACAAATTTTGTGAAAGCGTCGATAACTACATGTATGTGTTCCTTAATATCGCTTTAGACGTTTCATTCATGCCTTAGTTCCAATAATTTATTTTTCGATTTTTTTAGTTTTTCGCGGATTTCTCGAATTTTAATATCGCGGTTTTGACAAATTACTAGGTTTGATTTAAAAGTGTTGTCCTCGACAATCATGGTTTGAGAGCTTTGCAGTTCTTAACGATTTTGACATTCATGCCCTGGAGATAAATTAGAAAGCGTCTCAAAGCAGAGACCACTTCTTTCCAACTCAAAACTGTGAAATTGCCTTTCGGTTACTGCGGTTCTTTTTGAAAAATAGAATTTTTAATGGGCCAAATTAAGTGATCTTCGCTAAAGCAGAACTGCATTGAATCCCAACTTGTTGGCATGCTTTCTTAGAAGTATAATCTGCCACAACACAGGTTTTTAATTGCTTGCTTTCAGATGCTCACTTTCTGAGCTGCTACCAGTACCCTACTGACTCCTAAATGTTCACGATGTTCAGTGCATTTTGCGTGCACATAGCCTGTAGCCGAGTCACAATAGGATGAATATATGCATGTTTCACACTCCTTCATATTGTCTTCACTTCATGCCTTAGCTCGGCATACTTCTGGATCGTGGTTTTATAGGTTGCTTGCAAATTTCTGGTCGACTGGCTCGGATCATCATCGTAGCATCATCGCACGACTTAGGATGTCCATGATGCGTGGGCAGATTTGGTGAATTTGTAATACTTCAAGCAAATAGACATCTGATACGGAACGAAACGTTTCCTCGTAGTCAATGGAGCTTGCGTCATAGCAACAGCGTCTACGGTGAGTACGCCTTCGCTTCCTCTGGAGTTTTCGTGACGAGAGGCTATCGATGGCATGGCATTAGATGTGGGTGTTCGATGATTTTGTGAAAAAACCTTATCAACGCAGAATGCACATTCGATCGGTAGGTGTACCAAAAATTGAACACCACATCCGGACCTGAAGCTTTCCAGTTATTCGCCATTTTCAAAACAGCTGATACATCTGAAGCTGTGAATTAGTAAGCTCCATGTCAGGGTTATTGCTAGCTCTTGCTTCCTCTAGTTGAAACAACGCAGCGTCTAAATTACTTCTGTTCGTTTTTCTCCAAACACCCGAACAGTAGTTAGTCAGGTCTTTTAATTGAGAGACTTCGGTCTCCTGCTGGTTATTTTGCTTCACACTCAGTTCACGATGGAGCCTTTTTTCATCTGTCTGAAAGGTTCGAGTTTGTTGCCTTCTTTCACTACTTCTTTTGTACCAACGCGGTCTAGCAGTAAGAACATCAGGTCTCTGTCGTTGGGAATCTTTAGTCTCATCCAATATTCCTGGTGTCAATGACTCGTTGTACTGAGGGTGGATGATTTAAGTAACATTGTGTATCAGCTTTCTGGTCTTATTTCCTCTATTATCTTGAGTCAATTGACCAAATTTGCACCTTACTCTTCTGACAGTTATATTCAACCTGATCTTTCATGGTGGATTTCGATCCCTTTCTGAGAGAAAGAATGCATTTGTAGGCCCAATTCTGCTAGGTTAAACCTTGCTGTTCAGGTTATTAGTGCACGCATATCCGAATCATTATCGAAACTGTTCTCCTTTATCGGTTGGTTATTCATAATTATTGTCACTAATTAACATTCTCGTTCATTGTTTGATTATACGAAACTGTTCTCACTGAAAACTGTTCTCGCTTACTGGTTGATTATTCCAAACTGGTCTGCTTTATTGGTTTATTATTTAAAACTGTTCTCACTCAAAAATGTTCTTGTTTTTTGCTTAATTATTGAAAATTGTTCTTACGTGAAACTGTTCTGGTTTATCGGTTGATTGTTCAGAACTATTCTCACTTAAATCCATTCTTGATTATTGCTTCATTATTCAAAACTTATTTCACTCAAAACTGTTAAGGTAATACGTTTTAATCGTTTCAAACATTAAAATAAAAAATTTTTTTGATTGCTAAGAAATGGAAGTCTAATTTATTTTGATTGTTAAAAAATGCAAGTTAATATTTTTTATTTGCCATGCAATAGAAGAAAATATTTTTTTTTTCTAAAGCATGGGTAAGTATTTTGATTTCCGTAGCTACATGTACCGTTCGGTACAAGTAGTAAGTCATTTATAGCACTAAAAGCGGAAACAGGAAGCCCTTTTCCAGCCAAAGATTGGCTGCCTGAACATCCTCTTTATGTTGATCTAACAGTTAGGTGTGCTTGCCATAGCTGCTTTCTTATCTCACTGCCGCTTTTAATTCCTCAGTGGTTTGTGCCCCGATAATCAAGGTCTGCTCTGAAGAGGAATTCCGAGGCGAGTAATCGAGATGTGCTTCGCCGAATTACTATCGTGCACTCGATGCTTCGTCATTTCAACGCGGATGGTTCTGTTTAACATTTCATGGTTGTTGTTCGACCAAATGGCCTAATTATCCAATGAAAAGCCCAAAAGAGTACCTGAGGTCAGGGATTAAATAGGTGTGATTGCCCTGATCTACTTTGCCTTCAGAACCATTGCCTTGACGTAATTCTCGTTCTCATTCTTTAGCTCTGCGTTCTCTAATTCTCATCTGACTAAATGCCCTGTTCTGCATTCATCTAGTCATAACTCCATTTGGATATTACTGGAAAAATGCTTTGTGGCATGGATCACTTGCTTCAGATAATAATGTGTCCAGAAAAACTTCTTTGGTCCCTAGAGGGGAAGTGAGAGAACGAAAAGTAGGGTCAGTGATCGTAAGGAAGGAAGATGAAGTCTGGGAATATATGGGAATTTAGGGAAACGGATGGAAAGTAAGTGAAGTAGGGGAAGGGAGGAGAAGTAAGAAATAGTCATCGATGGCCTCTGTCAACACGAAATTAGAACAGCTGACTGATGGAAATCAAATCTTGAAAGAGCAGCGAATGGAATGACATTGATCGTCTGAAGACAGGTCAATAAAATCGAATTTTTGAAAAAAGAGATCAGAGAAAACAATTAGGTCACCTTTGGCATGGTAGAAAAGGATGATAGGAACAACGGCTCCTTTTTAAAAAGTTTCATCACAAAGAATCTTAAGGTCTCACCAGAAGATGTACATTGGAAAGTGGTCAAGCATATTGGAAAAAAATTCTGCGGCTGTCATCGTTCTAGTGTAATCCAACTACGCTATTTTAAGGGAAAGAACTCCTCTCAGTCAATGTAAAGAATCTGAAAGTTACGATAGTTGGCCCCTCTGAAGATTTCTTGTTAATAATTTATTTGATGTTATTTTTTCCCTCTGATTGACCATCGGGCTTCATTGATCATCGCATGGAATCCTCCCAATGCTTCTTCTCGTTCAAGGTTTCTTTTGTGTTAATGAGTTTTGGGGGCTACCTTTTGGCTTGTGTGGTGACTCATGTTGTCGTTTGATCGTGCCTTGGTGGGGGGCTGCCGGGCTCCTTTCTCTGAGAGAGCTCAGTTACTATCCAGGTGTAGGCTGAGTGGCTGGTTTTCGGGGTTGCAACGTTGGGAGATCAATTTGTTGCAGGAATTGACGAGTCGGATGACGTATCACCTCCGTTCGCGTCGGGATCGATCGTTATGTAAACGATCGTGGTCGTAGCTTCCGGAGGCTACATCTGTGCTAATTTTCACCGACAACCAAAACCTTTTTTTGGACATCAAGGAAGTGCCTCATTGGACAGGATCGAGGACTCGTATCCTGAACTGAATCGAGGCAAGGTATTGAGAAGTGCGGGATCCCGGTGAGAACTTGTCTGGTTCATTTTCGTTGTGTATAACTTGACTGAACATGACTCCTGCGCTAGCCGACGCCAGTCCATCATTAATTCAAAACATTTCTTTACAAAAGAGCAGAAGGAAAGTAAAAAAACTTTCCCTTTCTAGCATAAAGCAAAGATTAAGGGCATCAGAGTTTCACTAGTTTCACTCTATGTGGACGGAAAAGGGTATGATGTCAACAT